>JXSR01S005233.1:14814-24865 GCA_000969725.1 Ophiothrix spiculata
CAGTTTGTTATCCACCTTGAGGTAGCAAAATCAGGCTGTCTGGTATTTCAATGGGTCCTTTTTCTTTGCAAAATGTGGTATTTTGATGGGTCTGTTTTCCAAAATTTTCTAAAATTTGCGCCAAAATGGCGCAAATTTTTTGGCGCAAAGAATTTGAAATATACATGGTTGGTATTTCAAATTTCCAAGCGGCACACCCCTACCAAAACCAAAATTAAGTACCCCCCCCCCCCGGGCTTACTCACAACAGCTGTTGTAGCTTACAATGAAATTAGGAAATTTGCCATTTTTTAACTTTTTGACAGAAATGTACAGGATGTTGTTTCCACTGATTGCTATTTGTATATACTGCATTTAAGTTTATTACAAATTTGCTTATCAATTTCAAGTTGAATACATAGGCCAAACCCTTGAAATATTTGCATTCTAAACATTCAATATGTGAAAATTAATGATTTTCTGACATTCACTCTTTCTATTCCTCTTATTTCCACTTTTTCTCCTTTCCCAATGCAATTTAACAGCGATGACATGTCCTAAATTATCCCCTGGATGACGTCCGATTGTGACCAATGAGTGTGAACGTTAAACAATCTCACCTTCCTGTTAGTCTTTTTTATTTTGGTTGTCTTATTAAGTTGCTTTCAACTGCAGGATAATGATTTGTGTCATGGATAATCAAAATTTTAAATAATTGTATGCGTCCATTTTGCATATGCAATTTTAAATGTACATTGAATGCACACATTACTAATGCATTTGGTTTTGTCATTTTTCTTGAAAAGCAATATGAAGACCTTTTTATTTCAGTATTTTGAAGTGTGACAAAAGAGATTATTAAACATATGTGAAATTTAAAAAATCACTGGAAAATTAACTATTTTAGAAGCACATGATGATTGGCTTTTTTGAGTTGTCCCTATATTGTATGTTGTAAATCAGAAAATAATACGCTACACACGGTGTGTTTAGAATGATTCAGAAAAGTTACAATTTGGAAAGCTATTGCATTTAGAAGTCGTTAGTATTTTCACAAATTCTCCAGCTTATTTTCAGAAGATAAGTTGGTCAGCCTGATACTCGATGATATCAATAACAAAAATATGGAAGATCACTTTAAAAGAAATGATAAAAATAGCCCCTTTCCTGACCTATTGTACTTTATGTTCGTATAAAATAACTTGTCTTATGATCAATGTTATTCATTATCAAACCAATTTTGACAGTTAAAATGTCAATATCACATACCTGTCATCTGGTATACTTTAATTAAATATGTCAAATTATTGACGTGAAGACCTTTTTGTACTCAGAGCAAAGTTATCTATTGATGTCTGTCCATGCAAAGATGGCCAATGCAAGAAAGACTATACTTTCAGCAGATATATGAGCAACCTATTTAAGAATTCTAAGTTTTGGTCTAAGTAACGAGGCTCTTATGGGCAAATCCCTACAAAATACAATGATATTTAGTTGGTTTCATTCTCTACAAAGGTTCCATGTTACATTTTTGCTCCAGTGGGTTTTCTTGTTTGGAGGATAAGGGAAGGAAGAAAAACCGTAGTCATTGAAGAAACCCAAGCAAGGAAAACTACACACACATACACACCCCCACACACAAATTTTATGACCTATTATAAAGTCAAAACATGTTGAAATTTTTAAAGCATTTTTATATCAAATCTGGAACTTCTGATAAATCTGAAATTTTCTAGCATTCTTCAATTTCCTGATCATTGATCTGACAAAACAAACTAAACTGCAGTGTCCAATCAGCACTGAATGTATTTCTGTGAAGTTTTTTGCTGTATGGTAATGAAACAGATGAGCCTGTTTGAGTGTTTTGCATTTTTTAACTAAAAATATCATCTTGGCCCATTTTTTGTATATTTTTAGCATTATTTTAAAAATTGAGAAAAGCGTTCCTAGACATACTTTCTAGGTTCTAAAAAGTAAAATAGTAAATGCCTTAGAGCCAAAATTACACATTTCGGTCCAAAAATGATCTCACCAACATGTTCATATGCAAATCCGTTTCTAGAAATGTATACTTTTACATGAATTTGATTAGCTTAGGGGTTGACAGTACCCTTAAATACAATAATGGGCAGGTTAGGCATTCCATGTGCATAAATAGGGTAGGTTAACTTTTGAAATGGTTTGTCATGGTGTATTTTGACTTCATGAATGCTTTTAGTTTGGGTTGAATGATTTTTGTGGGTTTGGGTTAGGCAAAATAAAATTAATAGTTTGTCTCAAAGCTCTCCTACTCTTGAAAAACTAATGCGATATGCGGTTTTTTTTATAGTTTTTTTTTGGTGTTTGGGTTGAATGATTTTTGTGGGTTAGGGTTAGGCAAAATAAAATTAATAGTTTGTCTCAAAGCTCTCCTACTCTTGAAAAACTAATGCGAAATGCGTTTTTTTTTTGTAAGTTTATTTTTTAGATTTTTTTTCCGTGTGCGACAGAAGTCCTGAGTGCTTTTTTACAAAAGTTCCATATGTACCCCCTCATATATTTACATGATGGCCTTTTAAGAACTCAAAAACAGAATAAAGAATCAAATAAATTAAATTAACCATTGTTGTCATTTGTTTTTCCACAATTTTGGTTGGAGAAAAATAAAAAATAAATTTTTCGGATTTTGAGGGAAACTAACGTGGACGATAAAACTAATGCGCGCGGGAGCTTTGAGACAAACTATTTATTTTATTTGTCCTTATTAAATAATATGTTGTGAAAATTATATTATGATCATAGTGCAACAATAAATGCTGGTACTATTGACTATTATGACTATTTCTAAACAATTTATATTCAATACTTTATGACAAGCATGTGATTTTAATAGTTTTGAAAGTGTTGCATCAATGTTGTTTTATTTGTTCAAAAAATTTGTTCAATTTTTACTATTTCAGAACTTATTTACTCACCCAAGTTGGCAAATACCAAACCAAATACCAAATATTGCATCATTTCTGTCATTTTATGACATTCCAGACCATATTTCCTCATAAAATCTGTTATTTGTTCACGCAGCCCCAACATGTTGAAACTCAGACCATCTGATATGTCAAAGTGGGTCCCTTTTTGATATAAAATTTTGCGTTGAAAAGAATCTTACTTTCAAAATTTACATGAAAAGTGCTACAAATTTAATTTTTATTAATTCTTGTAAAATATTTCAAAAATATGAAATGTTTAATGAATAATGAAAAGAAAAAAATTCAGGCAACACAAAAGTGTAGAAGTAACAGCCTAAACACTTGATGCTTTCTTTCCTGGGTATCTTAAGAGGGGCCCATGACTATACTCTATAAACATTGAAGTATGCAACAAGCAATCAGACTCTGTTACGAGATCCATAGTACATCACTTGTATTCTATAACATTGGGGACTGGTGGTTTTGTATTGTGCAAGAGACTAGTCATGATTGATTAGGATTGATTAAGACCAAATCACTGCATATTAATATTTTTGTACATGAATCTTTCATGAATTTTTAATTATTTTTGGCTAATTTTGTTTCTACCACATGGAAAAACATAAAAATAAGTTCACTTTAATATTCAGCAAGATTTGGCAAGCAAAATGTGTCTTTTTGTATTAGTTCTACCCATTTGTGCAAAAAAGTCAATTATGATATCCGAAAGACTTAGCACGTTTTGCAACTGAGCATAATAATCATAGTTCAAGAATAAATGCTGGTTCTATAGACAATTATGACTATTTTTAAACAATTTAGGCATCAATACTTTATGACAAGTTTGTGTTTTTTAATACTTTTGAAAATGTTGCATCAATGTTGTTTTATTTGTTCAACAAATCTGTTCAATATTCACTATTTCAGAACTTATTTACTCATCAAAGTTGGCAAATACCAAACCAAACACCAAATATTGCATCATTTCTGTCATTTTATGACATTCCAGACCACATTTCCTCATAAAATCTGTTATTTGTTCACCCAGCGAAAATTATCAAAGTGCAGGAATAAATGCAGGTACTATAGACTATTATGACTATTTTCAAACAATTCAGGTATCAATACTTTATGACAAGTTTTTTAATACTTATGAAAATGTCGCATCAATGTTGTTTAATTTGTTCAAAAAATGTGTTCAATTTTCACTATTTACTCATCCAGGTTGGCAAATACCAAACCAAACACCAAATATTGCATCATTTCTGTCATTTTATGACATTCCAGACCACATTTCCTCATAAAATCTGTTCAAAAATTTGTTCACGCAGCTCCAACATGTGAGAAATCAGACCATCTGATATGTCAATGTGGGTCCCTTTTTGATATAAAATTTGGCGTTCAAAAGAATCTTACTTTCAAAATTTACATGAAAAGTGCTGCAAATTTAATTTTTATTAATTCTTGTAAAATATTTCAAAAATATGAAATGTGTAATGAATAATGAAAAGAAAAAAATTCAGGCAACACAAAAATGTAGAAGTAACAGCCTAAAGACTTGATGCTATCTTTCCTGGGTATCTTAAGAGGGCCCATGACTATACTCTATAAACATTGAAGTATGCAACAAGCAATCAGACTCTGTTACAAGATCCATAGTACATCACTTGTATTCTACAACATTGGGGACTGGTGGTTTTGTATTGTGTAAGAGACTAGTCATGATTGATTACGATTGATTAAGACCAAATCACTGTGTATTAATATTTTTGTACATGAATCATTCATGATTTTGGTATTATTTTTGGCTCATTTTGTTTCTACCACATGGACAAACATTGAAATAAGTTCACTTTAATATTCAGCAAGATTTGGTACATGATAATATTTTGAAAAAATATGGAAACATTTCTTTCCCGTATGGTCATACTGGTTTATGTGCGTTAATCGGCTGCAAATTGCATACTTCAAGATTTATTTAGTATAGAGGGACGAAGAGGGGTGATCCCCTTTGAACTCTTTCATTTTTGAATCAAATCAATCAATCAATCAATGACACAAGTACTTGCATAACATGCATACCCCATGAAGGAGTCTATCGTACAGGGGACCCACAGCTTTACGTGACTGTCCAACCACGGAGCAAGTAGAGTAAAGTTTCTTGCCCAAGAAAACAAGGAGACAAAAACCACCCGGCCCGGGGCTCGAACCCACAAACTCCTGAAAGAACGAAAAGCCTAACACTTTCAGCAAAAAAATTAATATTGAGGGCTAACTGTAAGGAAAAAACATCAAAACATCTTCACAAATTTAAATGCAAGCATAAATTAATTGTGATGCTCTCCATATGCCCTGCTCTGGTTGCCAAAGCTTTTATACACCTTTTGCAACACACCGGGAATGCATAACACCGGGAACTGAATGGGACCAGGTCTTAAAGGGGCATTGGACAAGTTCAGCATCATCCCCAACATTTTTCCCAAGCATTTTGAGATTTTTGCATCATTTGAAGCATTAGACTCATTAGCGGTATTAAAGACAGCATGCAAAGTTTAATTGTCAAATTGAAACCCTATATTCCAAAATATTAGATATTCTTTTATTTTCTAATTATCATTGTCGACAACAATAAATACTGCCCTCTATGGTAGAATTTTTAAAAATGGTCTTTTTAGGAGATCTAATGCAAACTCCAAATTTCTTTTGATTTATCTGCAATCTATGTTGAAAGGAATGTTTTTATAAACAAATCTTTGGATCTTTTTGATGTAATAGCATAAATAAATACGTTTAAAGAATAGCCTAATATCCAAGATCAACAAAAAAAATAAAATTCACATTTTTGAATTTTCGGAAGGTTAAGATCAAATTTTTCCCGATATCTGGTAATTGACTGCTATTTTCTAGCATATGAAGTGTAAATCATCAACAAATAAAATTTCAAAATGTTGTCCAATGCCCCTTTAACAGGGATAATTCTTTAATGGGGAGGGCAAATGTTAAAAGACAACATAAAAGGAATGTAATCAAAGTTTGAATATTTCTCTTATTTTGAAAGTTTACTTTCAGGTATGCATAACAGTTTTCATTGGGATGATATACCAGTATAAAATCCCTGATCTTTATTGTACGACCAAACAAAATTGTTCCATGAAAAGAGAAATTTATAGATCTTGTATTAGAGTAAACATGTTGTCCATTTGAATTAAAAATAAATTGATATACATATGACCTATAATTATTTTTGAAAACGGAAATTGAATCAAACAGTGCATCGCTCCATAAGGTGTTTGATGTATTTTAGAGGGTTATTCACAAACATATAGTAAACCTGGGGAAGGGGCACTCTTACATTAAAGTAGAGTAACTTGACCTTTAAAGATGTAATTCATGATTCTAATGTGGCAAAAACCTCACCTCTAATTGTAGCTAAATAAAAGAAAAGAAAAACGTAATATGTTTATATGCTTAAAATTCCACTTGATTCCTATCACTTGTTTTCAAGCTTTTCAGCATTTAAGGTGAGCACAGATGCGGTGTCTGACACGAGTGAGCTCGTATCAGTGGTGTTGTACACAGTTTCAAAGTATTTATCCCGGGCTTTTAGTGTACTTTTTGGCGTACTGTATCTTGCGCTTTAATAACACGCGACCTTACACGTGCGTCATTTTTATATTCACGCATAAGACCATGCGCGTTGCTCCTGACGGCGCAGGAGCCAAAGCGCACGGTGCTAAAGGGACTAATCACTGCTAAAAAAATGTCAATTTTTTGCCTTATTTTGCTTTGTATCTCAAAAAGTAAGTCGGTGACCATATGTTTTTATTATGTTTTTTCAAAGAACTATATAAGGACCAATACATATTTGAAAAAGAGAGAAAAAATTGAGATGTTTTTAAATCATAAGTGTTTTTGTCTTAATTTTTTTGATTTTACCATAGACGTCAATGGTAAAAAGTGGTAATACATACCCTTTTTAAAATGAATTTTTCTCAAAAACTAAGTCGGTGACCCCCTTTTTTATTTCAGAAATGTGATCAGGACACATAAAAACACCATATATCAAAAAATAAGAAAATTAAATAGAGGAATTCTGTGCTATCTATCTGTGCTAGGCCACCTTAAACATCCCCATAGGCTACTGTAGTAATTACTGTCGGGCCCTGATAGTAATAAAAAAAATACACATTTCAGTTTTTAAATTTGGTCGATAATCACCCTCTGTCCAAAACAATAAAGTGCTTGAGGAAAGGAAAAAAAGTGGAAATAACAAATCAATTTGGAAAGAAGTGGGCTTTGACACTTTGAGAGGTACCTTAAAGGTGCAATTCATGATTCTGATGTGATGAAAAAAACCATCTCTTTTCTAGCTAAATAAAAAAAAGCTTACAACATAAGTGTATCCTGAAAATATCACTTGATTCCAACCATTCGTTTTCAAGTTACAATCTTTTTAGCATTTTAGATATTCCCATAGGCTGCTGTGTTGTAATTACTGTAGGGGACCTGACAATAATTAGAATACATATTTTCTCAAAAATGCAAGCACATTTGAAAGAATGGTTTGGGATTGTATCATACACCAGACAAGGATTCTTCCTTTCTAAAAAAATTTGATAGAGGTGACCTTGAGGATGAAAAGTGGATCATGAATTGCCCCTTTAAAAATGGCATTAAAATTAAAATGAATGAATTGATCAGTTTTTGTGCATTTATTTTGAACTATCACATTTGCATGCCATACTTGGAAACA
The DNA here is from genome assembly GCA_000969725.1 of Ophiothrix spiculata. Taxonomy (NCBI): domain Eukaryota; kingdom Metazoa; phylum Echinodermata; class Ophiuroidea; order Amphilepidida; family Ophiotrichidae; genus Ophiothrix; species Ophiothrix spiculata. The sequence goes on from JXSR01S005233.1 coordinate 22,492, forward strand.
TCACACATTATATGTCTCGGCTGCCTCTCATTTGTGTGTGAGATTATTGTTGTCTAAAGCATCTGTTGTCAACTCATTGAATTGCTTAGCCATTTTCCTTTTCCGAGGGGGGGGGGTATGAACTGAAATTCAAAAATGATGGGCATGTGTGGACCTCAGCAGGTAAGGGACATTCAAAAAGGGTCCTAAATGTCTAAAATATGCAGGTCTTCGAGTGTGAAAATGGATGATTTGCTATACAATTTACACTATAATCCATGTTTTCAAGCAGAAATCCAGTTTCTGAAATAAAGATATCTGTTTTTCCGATACGATAGTTTCCCCCCAGGCTACCTGGATAAAGCAGTATTGGTTCTTGGTTGGTAATCCTCCATAGGACTTCTCATGGAAGTTTTGACAGGAGGTGGGTGGTCGCGGGGGGAATTAGTTCATGAAGATGGGAATGCTCTGTTTGAAGGGAGTCTTTGTGCTCTGATTTATAGTGGCTTGAGGTAGATTGTTCCAGTCTTTAATAGTTCGGGGGGAAAATGAGTTTGTAAATGAGTCCAGGTTGGTATTGTAAAGTTGAAACTGCTGGTCATGTCCTTGTCTTGATCGGTCGGTCTTTGGTTTGATGTAGGTTTTCGGGATGTCGAGTTCGTTGTGGTGAATTTTATATAGGCAAGTCAATCTGTGGGCTCTTCTGCATTCCTGAAGGCTGGTCCAGTTGAGGGTCTTTAACATATCGGTAACGCTGGCATCAAAGGAATACTTGTTTGTTACCAACCGTGCTGCTCTCCGTTGCACCTTTTCCAGCACATTTCAGAATATTTCAGAATAGTGCTGGGCCAGGGTAGACTCGTCAAGATCATTTGTCACATAAACACACAATACTTTTGCATTTTTTATTGTATTTATTCAGCAGTTAGCACACTGACACAAACAAAAATGCATGGCAGGGCATCTAGGGGCATTCCAGAAACTGTGAAACTGGGGCATGGCCAGTCTGGATTTTCTTCGGGCATCAAAGCCAATGAGTAGGGCATTTATTTATTTATTTAAGCTTTCATTATACACTGTAGCTTCTTGACTGTAATGACTGTCGTGTAATAAGCCTTTTAGAAGAATAGCCGTCACAAAAGGAGAGGACGCTATTCCAAATGGGTAAAATCAAGATAAAAATAGGAGAGGGCATACTTTGGTTTGGGTAAAATCCTGGAAGCACAAAAGATGTTTAGTCGAGTGTGCAATGTCAGCCATACCTCAAAAAAGGCTTGTTCCTTGGGCAAGAAACTTTAGTCTAATTGCTCTATGGTTGAAAATTCACGTAAAGCTGTTGCTCCTCTGTGCTCCTTCTTGGGGCGCTGCATACAGTGTCATCATCCATTACAACATGTACAAAATATCCCATTGGAAGTAAGGCAGTAAGAAGGTCCTGATATCTTCTTGTATTGCAACCAAACGACAAGGCCATGTCAAACAAAGTCAAAATTTGTTTTGATAGAGATGAGATTTTGTTGTTGACATCAACGGCACATTGAGAAAACTTTTGACAGGCTCTCTGATACCAGCTTTTGCCGATGAAATAGGACCAGGGAGTGGGGTGCACTGACCTTAAAGGAGCTTGGTCCGATTTTTCGAAATTAAGTTTTCAAAGTCATATGACATATGACCACTCAAGAGGTCTAAATTTCAAATTTCAGCTCAATCTGTCAAACCATTTTGATTTAACGGGCAATTATGTATTTCAGAGCCGCCTATACTTTACTGTGTAAAATTAATTATGGTTACCATAAAAAGACACATTTTCATATATCTCCAAAACGGTACAAGACTCAGATGTGAAATTTCACACAGCTTATGACAAAATTATGAGCAATATTTTGGTACCAAAATCTCAAAAAGTTTGAAAAAAAGTTGAGGCAATCGCACCATGCTCCTTTAATAGATGGTACTGGAATGTGTAGTTCTCAAGACCATCTTTTTACATCTTGCCTGTCATTCAATAGACACCCATTTCAAGGACAATCTTTAGTTCACAAGCCTTTTTTGAAATACTGTAAAGGGACTTAATTTAGCAAGGACAAATTTTAGCGAATTTCAATTTATCAGCAATTTGGCTGGGATTTAATCACACTAATTCAAAACATTTTACATTAGTTTCAATGGTAAATCAAATTTTAGTGAGGGATTTCATTTAGCAAAATTTGCAGCCTAGCGAAATTAAATCCCTAGCGAAAAGAAGTCCCTTTACAGTAGTTCCCAAGGTCACATTTTGGTCATTTCAGTTCTCTGGATCCCCTTCCCCACATCTTTCAGAGTCAATCCTCGGTTTCCAAACTCCCTGGTTTAACAATGGCATAGAAAAAAATGATATGAGGGATGATTTGCATGG
>JXSR01S005233.1:29228-39799 GCA_000969725.1 Ophiothrix spiculata
ATCCACAAATAATATTTCTAAATTTTGTCCAATGCCCCTTTAAAGTCAACAAGAGTGAAAAGATGCAAATTTTTACATTAATTTGTGAATACTTTTTCAAGCAAATTCGAATGAAAACTTGAAAACCCATATTGATATTTGACATTATCCGTAGCCCAAATTTTATTTTTCAAAGGTAATGACCTGCAGTCCATAGCTAGTGATTTTTGATCCAGAGAACAGGGGCCAACTTTGACTGAAATTTGGAGTTGGGAAACAATGTTTGAAATTGTTTACTTCACATTGTTTACTATTTAAACAATACTTAAAACTGGCAAATAAATCTGACCATCTGACAGAGGACCCTCATGGAAAGCAGTGCTAGACACTGATGAGGCTATCCTCTATAAATATGTCATATTTATTTATTTTGTGATGGCTCACCCCGAAAGGGGGGACTTTGCAGATGATATCGGTTTTTGATTTTATCATTTCATCTGTTGCAGCATTTTCTAAGCTTTAAAATGACACCTTACTTGTTGAAATTGATCAAGGCGCTCAAATTTTACAACAGAAAATCTGCTTGAAATTCTTATTGTTTTCTTAATAAATGTCTAAAAAAATAAAAAATAAATGTCTGTGCTTATATAGCGCTTTTCCATAATTGATCAAAGCGCTTTACATTTATTCCGTTACCAATAGAATATAACCAACTTACGCGGCTGCCTTACAATCACGGCGCCTGAGTATATTCCTAGTAACTACCCATGATAACGCTTGGGTTTGCCCAAGGACATAACCCGTTGGCCGAAGCGGGGCTCGAACTCACGACCTACTGATTCGCAGTCCTGCGCTGTTCCACTAGACCACACGAGCTCACATTCTTTATGTCTATTATTTTCACCTTTTTCTTAAAAAGTGTTCAGTCGCAAAGTCCCCCTTTTCGGGATGAGTCATCACATTTGTTATTTCTATTATTTACCTGTGGAGTGCCTTCGTCAGGTTCATCTGGTAAAATAATCACCTGTCAAAATAAATGGAAATAAAGGATAATTAAATTGGAACCTTGACCGACACAAAATAAAACAATTTATCCTCAACCATGTGAACAACTATTATTTTAGTGTATAAAAAGTACCAGTTGAGTTTTTTTATCATTCCAAATTGATATTTTTCACACTAAAGATATGGTCATAATATACAAATATATACTGACTTGAAGATCTCTGGTTAAAACTATGGACCTGAAGTGACTAAAATTTAGCTATTTTACTGATCGGCGTAGCCCCAAAGTAAAATAGCTAAGTTTTAGTCACTGAAGGACCATAGTTTTAATCCAGAGATCTAAAAAAATGTCAGTATGTATTTGTTTTATACACAGTATTAATAAATTTAAAATAATGTAATTTTTACTTGCCAATGGCCTATTTTAATTAATCTTATTTTAAATATACACTAATAAAATGCTTTAACCATGAATGCAAGCAATAGGTTAATGGACGTATTGGCTTGCGTGTGTAAGTTTGTTGCACGCACAAGTCCGTGCGTGAAAGTAACATACCTATAAATTGCGCAGAAAACCAGTAAATAGTCTTACAAAAGTCGTAAATAGTCTTTTCAAAAGAACTATTTACAGGTTTTTCTCAAGATGGTTGAAACTATTTGAAATAATGTCATAGGGTTTCAACACGCTTAAATTTATTAATACAGTATATATAATACTTTTTATATACCTCATATATAGATTCCTGTCCTCTGATTGGTTAAAAGTGAGGGCATAGATTTAACTAGGCCCTATAAATTTACTATGCCCGGGGCATAGTATTCACTAGGCCCGCTCAATGTATTTTGCGTCGTGTAACTCGAGCTTTATGCACGCGACTGTAAGCATTCATGGTAAACACGCGCTGCAGTGCGTGAGCTAGTTATCTTGGGCGCACTGAATACAACGCGTTCAGCACTGAAAGGAGAAACAAATATTGTTAATTATCATCGGGCGCTTTGAGTGCTAAAATGGTTCTTTTAACCAACCAATGGACAAAAATCTATATATTCGGTATATAAAACGAATATTGACTGCTTTTTGATCGGGGTATGGTTAAAATTATTTCCCCTCGGTAATCTGAAAACCATGAATATGCATATTCATGGTTTTGAGATCACCTCGGGAAAATAATTTAAACTATGCCCCTCAAAGCAGTCAATATTTGTATAATATAACTGGCTACAAACAATGTACTGACAACTATTTAAGCCATAAAACTATTAGACCATTTTGCATAAACTTCTAAATGAAAACTAAGACCAAGAATACTTAAAGTCAAAATAAAAATGTCAAGGTTAGGTTTAGAATAAGGGTCAGGGTCAAGTTTTTGATGGGATCTAAAGTATATTTACACGATCATTTGCAAATATCAGTTCGGCGGAACTCATTCGGATATGTATGTGAATTTGGATATCCACGTATCAAAATTCAGATGCCTGTATCAGAATTAGGGTATGGAGGGGTATCCTAATTCTGATACGCCTGTCGTTGCGCAGGTATCAAAACGATAGTGCAAGCTAGCAAGTACATGTAGAAAATCTTTCTTGCATCTACGATACATGTATCTGTGAAAATGTCATTTCCATCTATGCAATTCCAGCGGAACAGCTTCGAAACATGTCCTGATCATAGAAAGCAATTGGCCAAAACTTTGTTAGAATTAGATTTTTTTATTTTATTTATTTTATTTATTTTATTCATCTGGCACTTACATCAAAAATATATAGAACAGAAAAAGAAAATAAAGGACTGCTGAGCAGCCAGGGAGAACTGAAAGCACGAGAGAGTACTATCGTTGGGGCAACCGGCATTTTTGTAATGACTATGACAAATGATGATAATGTTATTGACTTTTGCACATAATGCTTTGGTGTGCGGCGAAGCTGAATATTCATTTCAACCGATATCCCGTTTTAGCTGTTTTTAATCCGAATTCAGATATGGGTATCAGAATTTTTCAGATACGTAGGAGAATTGTGAGTTCCGCCCAACTGATATAACAAAATGGCTAATGTTGAAATGCGCTTAGCAAAAAAGACAAAACTTACTCTTTTAGTCTTCTCTTCTTTCTGAGGCTGAGGTGGTGGCGCTTTTGTAGCCGATTCAGGAAGTTGTCGTACTAATGCCGCATCTTTTCCCGATCTTTTTGCACGTTGACGTCGTTTGACATTGTTGCTCTCATCTTCATCCTGTAGAGATAATTTGAAAATATTGTTTTTGAAAATACACAAGTTATAAAAAATACTAGTTCTCGGAACAACGCAATCCGCCTGGCCGATGCCATCCAAAAAAATGTAGATGTTTAGGAAGAAGGAATACATTGGCTATGAATTGATGATGATGCAAATAACAACTCTTGAACTCAAAACATGGAAGTGACAGACTACAATTTAGCATCTATGGGGAAATAAAGGGGTTGTTGCAACATATGAGGGTTCTTATATTATATCCAAAACCCAAGTTTGGTTCCATTCGGATTTTAACTTTTCAAATTAGGCCAAATTGAGCCTATTTTGCAACTTGACCTCATACAACCTTTGATCTAAGTATGTGATCTTTGACCTCACCCACAAATACCGATTCCCATGCTGCACCCATGATCCAAGTTTGATATAAAATTGGATGGATTGAGCATGATACAAAAAGATATTGGTCGAGCTATGAGTTTTACGAAATATCGTGCGAGACGCGCAGCGTCGAGCTCGATATTTCTAAAACTCATAGCGAGACCAATATCTTTGAGTATCTTGCGAAAAAATCCATCCAATTTTATCATTATTATGTTCAAAATCCGATATTTTGTATTCTGTCCAATATCCCTGACCGATTTTTTTGGAAATCGGACAGCTAAGAACATAATAATGGTTGAAATCCATTTAAGTATGCAGAAGTTAGAGGCAAATATCAACCCTTTCCACAACGCTGATGACGACAATGCAGACAACGACACAGACATCCACTATTGTGCCATAATCCCCCTTCCGGGCCCCTTATACTTTGAAAGCCAGGGGGATAATACCAAACTTGACAAGAGTTCAACGTAATGCCCCCGTTTGTAAAAATTACTATGTGCGTGAAGAAGGCACAGTGACCAACCTTTTGGCTGATCTGGAATGGGAACCCCTTACAACCCGAAGGAAACAGAAGAAAGCTACCATGCTTTACAAGATCATACACAGTCTGGTTGACATCTCTCTAGCTGACCATCTGGTGTACTAAGACCAAAAGATCCGTAGCAACAGCAAGAGATTCCGTCAGATCCGCTACAAGCTAGATCGTTACGGAAACACCTTCTTTCCATCAACAATCCCAGTCTGGAACAGTCTGCCTTCATCTGCCGTCAACGCTATCACCCTGGAAGCCTTCAAAAAGCAAGTCACCAACCACATCAACTAATTTTGTTTGGGCAAAATTCTCATCACCTCCATCCAAGCTATGCTTGAAGTTTATCTAGGTTGGTGATGTTACCTCAATGAGAAGTTTCTACCGACAAAGATGCCACAGATATACAGATACAGATACAAATGTGGAAACCAAATAGGAAGCAGCTGTTTTTTCGAAAATTGTTAACAGTTGAACCAGACTCAAATATAATGTGTGCAAACCTAGAGATTCTAATCTAAACCAGTAACCATTCCGATGGTTTTTGAGTGGGTGAAGGGGGAGCGGAAGGATACACAGGGTGAACACATGCACCAGGAGTTTATTCAAAAATAATTCAGCCTATTCCAGCCGACCAGATCAACAACCAAACCAAACCCTCCAAGGTCTGGACACACTCAAATAAACAAGGCAGTGCCTTTAGTGCTCACATATCCCCTGCTTCTGTGTTTTTTCCGAAGCAAGACATTTTTTTTGCTTTTATGAAGTACCATTTGAAATAAAAGGGTACCACACCCTTATTCTGAAACTGGAAAAATATATTTAATAAATATCGTTATGGATGTCATGTTTAAATAGTAGTCAACCTTGGCTATAGTTTGATCATTACTAAATAATTTCTTCATCTAAGGTAATCCTGCTCACACATGTACCACAGATCCAGACGCATGAGTCACCCGTAAGACATTACTGCGTCTGCTGCAACCGTGCGTTTTCGGAGTGGGGGGCTGTTTTCAGTTCTATACACAATTTTCTGTATCAACTCATGATGTGAATAGGCCCATATATTAAGTGCTGACCGAAAGTATATATATATATATATATATATGCAGGTGCGTAGCTAGGATTGCGTACCCGTGGAGTGTGCAATAAATCCTATTCCAAAATGGTGATGGTCTTGGGGCCGCTAGGGGCACCTGCCTATATCGGACGGGTCGCCAAATGTATTATTACCAGTAATTAGGACTACTGCGCCTTTTGGTTGTTGTTTTCCCCATTTTTAAAATTTCTTTTTAATCCTATTTTTTCTCGTTGTAGACCCCTGGGTGGGCGCCCCTTCCCCATCCCCTTGGCTACGCCAATGATCTGGTGCCAGCCAAGAGTGTTATCTGTGTATCACTTAGAATCATACCCTAATTTATTCAATCATATGTGAAAGCGAGAGATGGGAGATTACTCATAAATGATCCTTTAAAAGGCTGGATACACTTTGTGAATTTTGTAGTTTGTAGACATTTTCATTCAGATTTTTCTCATGACGATTAACTTTAAGAATGGCATTGTCACACTGAAATAACATTTTTCATGGTTCTGCAGGGGGGGGGGGGTAATATTTTTTTTATTTTATAATGGGTCATACCCATTGGGTATGTATGTCCATCTGGCAGTTTGGACTAGGGCCTCCTACCCCATAACCAAACCAAAAAACAGACAAATTTGCAACCCATCTCCAAACTGGTTTACTATTGTTGGAGTGGTTGTGGGGAAGGGGGGGGGGTGGTGGGGGTTGTGGGGGAGGGTCATCTACAATTTACAAAGCACAAGTTCTCTGCCCTATCATGACAAATTACCTGCTATTTCCGGGGGCCAGGGAAACATTAAGTGACAAGCGCATTATCTCTGTCCCTGTTTTGTCTGATAGTAGTTGTATCCCGGGGGGTACTCACATATGGAAGTGACGTATGAGTGCCACCAAGAGACTCAGAAGTAGTGGTCTTTCGGTGACAAATTGGGTCAAAGAGGGGGTCTTTCAGTGACAAAGTGCAAAAAAATGGGGGGGGGGGGGGGGGACTTTGGTGAAATTCATCAAAAAGCAGGGTCTCTCCGGGTCAAAATGGTCAAAAAAAATTCTGATGATCGAAAAATTACATCAAATTAAGAGTGACAATGGTTGTTTTAGTGACTAGGAAGTTTAAAAAATAGGGGGTCTTTCGGTGAGAGCGGGCCAAAAAAAAACAGGGTCTTCTTGGTGGCACCTGGCGCATACCACAAAGTTGAGTACCCCCAGTTGTATTCACAATCAAACCAAATTAACCATTATGAGATACATTTGCAGAAATGACCTTGGCATATTATGATTATGGCACTGGATGGGGATAAAGTAGCAACAACAGGCATTTGGTCCTAATTAGTTAGGATATAATGCGTGGAATTTTATTACTGTGAGGCTTGGTTCAATAGAATATTCTATGCCGATTTTGTGCAATATGTATTCGTTTTTCAATATAATTTCATGCATATCTACGTAATTACAAATATTTCATGAGCTTTTGTGATAGAATATTTGGTGAAGTTGCAAATAAAAAAGTATTCTATATGATATCAAATCCCCATTCTAATCCCAAGGTGCATTAGTGTCTAAGAAGAAATAATTCAAATGCGGAAATTGTTGCATCGAAAATTCGGTGTGCCAAAAAGTCTGTACAAACTTTAACTCACTAGTCAGGATAAAATACAGGGTGGACCAAAAAAAAAAAGAAGCATTATTGAAGTTGAAGCTCACCTAACTTAAAATTTGAAAATAATTCGAGAATATTTTTCAAATATTCATAAGCTAGTATATTTTGTTCTTATATAGTGAAAATTTCATGTCAAATGCAGCTTTAGTGCTTATCAAAAACTTGACAACCACAAGATCTCATTTAGAGCAGTCATACTTTGTAAATGACAAATTAAAAATCTGATGGCAGTGACGCACATATGCTCAATGCAACAACATATATTTTAGGGTTACTGCATTAATTTTACAATTGGCTGCCTAATCGTAGATCAGAAAACATAAAGGGGGGGGGGGGCACTGACCTAGAAAGGTGATACGGGTATGTGCGGCCCGTTTTGTACGCCTTGTCTGCTGCTCCCTAGCCTCATTTTTTGAAATTTACTTTAGTTCCAAAGACCCCCATTTCAAGCAAAATTTTGAAATTATTTGCTTTCAGAGCCCAAATTTTGCCCAAAAGCTAGTTCTGAAGGGTCATTTTTTGGTCCCTTCAGTTCTCTAGACACCCTTTTCAGAGTCAATTTTCAGTTCCCTAGACTAGGGTTTCAGATATCGGGGCCGCACACCCCTACCAAAACCAAAGTTGGGTGCCCCCGAATAAAGTGTTATATTGCTATACCAAATGGTCAAGATTTGGAATCAATTCCACAGCCATTAATTGCTTACGTGTGGTTGCTGATAATCAATGTGCATGATCCTTTTTTTTTTCTTGTAAAATATCTTCATGTTTGTTTGATTGTGAAGACCAGACAAATTTGTAAATACTTGTTGAAATTCAACTATTTAGCTGCGAGTATGTACTGTTTTTGAATAGGCCATAAATGAATGAAACGAATGAACTAGCTCTTGCACAGAGCTCAGTTATTTGCTAGCACCAAACCAGTCAGAATTGGTTAGTCTGTGTGAATTGATAACAGACAGCCTCGCTGCTTGGTCACTACATTACTCAACTGGCGGTTGTCTGCCAGTTCTGGGTGGTTGCCTATTGTTTATTCCGGTTGAACCGCCCAGAACCGGCAGGCAACCACTGGTTAAGTTTTGAAGCGACCCCTAACTTGGTTAGATCAGAGAGGAGGTTGGTCATTGGTGGGGTTGGTCTACGGATGAACAGTCTATCAGAAACATTCTATATATTGTGTGAGTCGGATAGGCACCATATCACTACCTGTCATGTGGCTTAACATAGCTGGATGTTGGGTTGACGGACAAGAGATCACAGGTTCAAGTCTTGAGTACATCCTCCATTTTTGACATCTGGAATTCCAAGACAATTACTGTAGTCCATGTTGATGGACCTTGAAGGCGAACGAGTCATAGCACTCATTTGTGAGGTCCATCTGGATGGTCTATTAGGGCGAAATCATACTCGGCCTCCAAACAAAATTTTTCCTACCAAACATTTGGTCGTGACGTCACCAAATATTTGCCATCGAACTTAAAGTATGAACGGGTAGCAAACATTTGGTCCAATGTACGAGGGTCATTCAAAAAGTTCTACCTGTTGTTTCATAACTTTTGTTTTATTAAAGGTAGCTACTTTAAAATTGGCAAAAAAATGTCTAAGAATGTCATCTACATATGGTGAAACAATCATATCAATATCTTTTCTAGATTTTTGTAAGTTACCTAAAAGCCACAGTAAGGTTCGGGTACACCGGAAACGGGTGAAATATCTAAAGGCATTGCACCTGAAACTATATGTGCAGCTAATAAGGGATGAACAACCATCTGTATTTCCAAAATTTATGAAAGTTACAGAACAAATTTGAAATGAAAGTGTACCTAACAGTCCAGCAAATCATTTGTCACCGATAAAGTAAACTTGGTACTGATAAAAATTACCCAGAATCCCAATATTTGAAAGGATGTCTTGTACCCTTTCAGGTTACGAATATCAGCATTGTGTGTTTCTCTATAGCCCGACTTTTCCATGTGCGTTTTTATGTGAAAAACAACAATTAAAGGTACTACTCCACATTTTCTGTCAACAAATTGAATTTAGTTCCCCTTTTGATCAACTATGAAAATGTAAAACAATATAAAGCTTCATAATGCCACCATTTCACATTTTGTTTAATTAAGGTCAATTTCTTCGTAAACTGTGTCCTTGGTGATTTTCATAATATTGCTGCAGGGGCGATTTGTTCCTGTTATTGTTGTGATTGTGAATGACCATTATTTGCAGTTTTGGTCAGCTTTTTTAATCATCCCATGTTTTTTGCATGTTCATTCTTATGATTTATAAAATTTTCACTGTTTAGCAATACTATATTGCTATATTATGGCTTTTTCAATTCACTGTACTTGAGCAATGTTGCACATACTTTCACCGGTTTCTGGTGTATCAAACTTTTCTGTGGTTCTTAGATCACCTGCAAAACTCTAGGAAAGGTATTATTACGATTTTTTCACTATGTGTAGATGACATATGTAGTTATATTTTTGTCAATTTTCAATTTGCTACCTTTAATAGAACAGAAGTTATGATACAACAGGTAGAACTTTTTGAATGACCTTCGTATATGGCAATTCAATAGCATGTGCAATCTAGCGCGAAATTTTCTTTGGTCTCAACTCGGTGTTGAAGTTATTTTGTTTGGAGTCCCTCATCATTTTGACGTCACGACCAAATGTTTGGTAGCGAAAATTTTGTTTGGAGGCCGAGTATGTTTTCAGCTTTACAATAGGTGCTAAATAAGAATGAAACATGATACAATGCTGAATTAAAAGCAGTCACACTCTAATGATAATGCTTTAATAAAATGCTCTATACTGCATACCGTACAGCATGAAGTAGTCGCAGTTACATTTTGATGATAAAACAGACAATAAACTGGACTATTTTTGAATGTTAGGTTGTTTTATATTGATTTATTATTATTGTTATCATTGTAGAAGCAATACTATAAAGTGTTAAAAATGAAGTGCCCCCTATCACCATCACTTTTGATTTTTTTTAGTTTAATGGGTTTGTTTTGGGTAGATAATAATACCCTCCAAATGGTTTGGCTTAAATATGCTTACTTTTTCTGTTATGGCCATTTGTTGAATTAAATTTGGGATGCCGAATTTAATTCCCCATTCCCCAAACGCAGAGATCACATCACTCTGGTATTACAGGATCTCCACTGGCTGCCTATCTCAAAGACAAAGCGCATTGAATATAAGATCCTCCTTCTGGTGTTTAAGACTTTCCACGATCACTCTCCTACATACATTGCCAATTTGCTCATCAGCCACTATATACCAGCTCGGACTCTCAGATCCTCATCTCAAATCTCTTTCGGATTTCCTTCGCAGCGTCCAAGAACAAATTTCTATGGACAAAGATCATTCGCCGTTTCTGGACCCAAACTCTGGAACAATTTGCCTTCAATAATCAGGAACGCTGCTCCAATAATGACTACTAGTCAGTTCAAGCGTACTCTCAAAACTCTTCTTTTTGAGGACTATTTTGAGTGACTGTATGTGAAATTACCTTTAACTTTACAATGTTTTCTCCTATTGTACATGATTCTGTTTGTAACAATTTGTATTGGTAAAATTGTATTGTTTTAAGGTTATTTTACAAGTATGTACAGCGCTCAGCGGCTTTCTTTGTTATGAGCGCTCAAAAATCTCTCATTATTATTATTATTATTAGTAGTAGTAGTATAGGAAAGCATGCAC
>JXSR01S005233.1:40711-52828 GCA_000969725.1 Ophiothrix spiculata
TGGCGTGTTTGAATACCTTTCAACAACGAAAATCTTCCTGAAAATGTATGAATTAAATTCTAAATGTTTTCAATTTAACAGATAGGCCTACTTATCTTCATAAAAAACATTTAACATATCTGAAGCAAAGTTCTAATTTGTGAATGTTTGCTGTATGCTTTGACTTTTATCATTTTCCCCAAGCACCGGCCTTTTGCACGTACTATAAGTGCCCAACGCGCTATGATCAGTGTGACGACATTTGTGTACTGCGTAAACGCACTTCAGTAAACGCCGTGCCATGCGTGACGCGCTAATTTGAATATCAACTGTGGATTCATCAAGAATCAACAACGGTACGCGTCTGTATAAAGAGATATAATGAGTTGTTGAAACATACAATGAACCTTTGTTTTGCAAATGGCTGTATCTGTAGGATGTACCAATGGGATGAGCAATATAATAATAATAATAATGAGAGATTTTTAAGCGCTCATAACAAAGAAGCCGCTGAGCGCTGTACATACATACTTGTAACTAAATCTTAAATATACCATTTTTACAAATACAAATTCTTAAATTCAGACTCATGGAGAAAAATTATGTTAAAGTTATTGGTAATTTCATATGCAGTCACTAAAAATAGTCCTCAAAAAGTAGAGTCTTGAGAGTACGCTTGAACTGACTTGTAGTCATTATTGGAGCAGCGTTCCTGATTTTTGAAGGTATATTGTTCCAGAGTTTGGGTCCAGAAATGGCGAATGCTCTTTGTCCATAGAAATTTGTTCTTGGACGTTGCGAAATTGTTTTGTTATGTAATTGCAAGTTGCACACTGATACTGAGTGTAACTAGTGTGATCGCTACTTTTTCAAAAACAATTTTGGCCTAATATTCAGGAAGTAATCAAATTATGAAATAATCACTTTTGTACAATGTCATATGATTTGGTTCAAAGTAACATTGACCTCTGGGTCATAGGATCAAAACAAAGGAAATTGCATTTCCTAAAATGCTCAATATTTCAGAGAATTTTCTTGGCTGTGAGCTTTTCTGAGAATTTACAATGCTGATAACATGACACATGTATATTCGCTATTTTAAAAATTATTTAATATTATATGAAGATGACATATAATAGTCAATAATAATAATATTCAACATGTTCAACTCATATTAAAAAAAAAGGAGTCGACTCAATAATATACTTAATGTACAATCATGGAACATCCCGGGGGGTACTCAGATTTCGGTTGAGTACGGACGCGCAGCCGAACTCCGGCTAGCACCCGTTTTGTAAACCTGAGGAAGCGAAAAAATGCTACCCATATGTAAACCAATTTGACTTTAACAACCGTTATTTAAACCATTCAATACATTTTTACAATGTAAATTGCACTTCAAAAGCCAAATTTGGCAATCGATAGGTAAACCAAAGAAAAAATTGGTGAAAAATGGTAATTTTTGAAAAATGCAACCGTTATAAAAACCATTTTTCAAATTTTTGAGGGGCCTTTGGTAAACCTGGGAGGTTAAAAATGCAACAGTTCTTGGCCGCGCATCCGTACACCCACCTTTCCACTAAGTACCCCCTCCCCCCAACCCCCCATCCCCCCTCCCCGGGTGGAACATGGTTGCTGCCAGAAAAAACTTTTCCACTATATTGAGCTGCTTCAATTTGGAACAAACTTCCGGGCAAACTTCCAGTTGACATAATTTGTTGCAACTTTTTTGAATATGAGTTTGAATAAGTATAATTTGTTATTTCTATGTTAAAGTTATATATTTCTATGTTAAAGTCATGAAACATTGTCTCTATGTACAATATTTCATCAGTGTTAATTTCAATGTTCATACATATCAATCATTGTAAATATAATCTTTGAAAATATCAATTGTATATAATATTTTTCTCGGGAACTCTTGGAAGACCAGTACAAATTTGAATTGAAAGAGTATGCCAGAATAAAGATAGAATAAATTAAAGGACTTTTCAACAATTACATTTATAGCACTTGCAAAATTAGCAACCTTTCGATATTTGAGCATTCTCAAACAGTAAGACAATGCTCAAATTAACAAGCCCAGTAACAAACAATAAAACCGGGGGGAGGGGGTACTCAATTTTGGTTTTGGTAGAGGTGTACTGCTGGGAAATTTGAAGTACCACCCATGTATATACCAATGTATATACCAATATTTAAGAAAAAGGGACCCATCCATATACCAAATTCCCAAAATTTTGAGTCGAGTTTATACAAAAAATGAAATTTTCCCCAAATTTGGCAAAAAAATTTCTGATTTTTGTTTGAAATTAAGAAAATTTTAGAAAACAGACCCATCAAAATACCACATTTTTGCAAAGAAAAAGGACCCATTGAAATACCAGACAGCCTGATTTTGCTACCCAAGTTTGCGGCACATCCCCGTTATCACTTTTGTACTAAGTACCCCCCCGGGACAATAAAATGCTCAATGAACAATAGGGTAGGGCCTATTGGCCAAGGATATTACTTGTTGGCTGTAGTGGGGCTTGAACTTGTGTGACCAACTATTAATATTATCCTGGACAGTACTCAACTTTGGTTTTAGTAGGGGTGTGCCGCTGGAAAATTTGAAGTATCACCCATACAGATACCAATTTTCAAGAAAAAGAAACTCATCCATATACTCGCCCTAATTTTGAGTCAACTTTATAAAAAAACTGAATTTTTCTCCAAAAACTTGCGTTAATTTAGCGTAAATTTTCACACAAATTTTAGACAATTTTGAAAAATCAAACCATCTAAATACATCATTTTGCAAAGAAAAAGGACCCTTTTGCATACCAACTAGCCTGATTTTGCTATCCTATGTTGGAGGCATATCCCCGTAATCATCTTTGTTTTAAGTGCTATTAACAGTCCTTTGTTGTTACAGTAGACCACTGGAGCTCACAAAATCTCCCTCATTTTCTGTTCTGATAGAAAATTTTTTTGACCTATTTTGAAAATTTTGATGTGTTGCAGTTTACCTAAAGAACCTCAATGTTCCTATATTGTTGCCTATTCCTATTTGGCACAAGTTTAGCATGAATATATCTATTGACAAACCATACTGTCTCAACCAGGGCCGTGAAACTCCTATTCCGAGTAGTATTAGTGAAAATGCAACGACTGTTAAAGAGATATTCATCACCTTGTGGAATATTGTGAATTAAAACAGCTTCAGATTAGCCGTGTTTACAGTGCCTTGTCCTACATCCACTCAGTGTCCAACATCCCTTAGCCACACTAAGCTGAAGCGCGCTGCCTGGGCTCTTTGCTGAGTCCGTGGGAGGGGCGATCATGGGGATAACCCTACATAGGTGCATAATGAAGGTTATTTTGTGACATAGTATGGTACATAAGTTATATATAGAGCAGATTTGCTGCAATAAAGGGATGATTTGCTGCAGTAATCAGCTGATTATTGCAGCAAATCAACCCTTCGGGGTAGGCACACTTTTTAGCCCGTCAGCTTCACTTCCCATTCTCTCTTCCCTGTCTCAACGCAGTCTGTAGTAATGTATTTGTTTTCTGGGAGAGTAATTATTTGTTAGTTGAAGCTTGACTGATGTATGCAAATATCAGAGCCAAATTGATTCAAACCAGTCGGTCCCAGGGTTTGCTGTGTTGACACCTGTGAATAATGGCAATGTCCGGGGACCTGTGCAACTATTTCAAATTATTAGTTATGCAACATATTTTAGATCAAATTGAACATTTGTTGAAAGACTATGTTTACATATATACCTAGATATTGACCTACATTTGAAAATTAGAATTCTTCTCTGCCAGCCAAAAGAAACAACAAAAGTTCAAGCTCGTACTCAATAAAATTAGGAAGAATCTGCATGATACACATAACACTGTCACGTTTTAAACATTGGGCAATATTCTTAGCTTCACAGTACCCTGGTAATCAAAATTGAAAAACTTTATTCGCCAATATAGGCCTATGCAAATGTCACGTTTTACAGGACCAATTTTGGATCAATTGGTGATAAAATTGCCAATTTTGAAGAAGAAAAAAACTCTCATCCATATTTTGTTTTTTTTTACTATTTCTTTATACTTTTACACTAAAAAATTTAAAAATGGTTTCTAGGATTTTACATTTTAACTAGAATGGAATGATTCTCAAGTACTGCCCAGTATTGTGGCCATGCACATATAGATATTTGATATCTGGAGCCTATTTCACTAACGTCTTAATCCATCGCAAATGTCAAACCTCATGGATTTCCCGAAACCGATTTCACTTAGATTTGCGATGAAAAAAATCATTGCAAACCATTTTTGGTTATTTTGTTTGCGATTTATATCAAGCGAGTGCTTATGACAATCAGCGATGAAAACATCGCAAATGGAAATCATCGCAAATTCTTTATTTCGTGCCATATTTGGACAAGATCATCACAACGCTTGTCCATTGAGATAAAAGTGAAAAGACGTTAGTGAAATGGAAAAGTCATTGCAAAAGATATTTGCGATGGCTTCTAATTTGCGAGAGTGTCTGAAATCATCGCAAAAAATAATGTTAGTGAAATAGGCCCCTGATTGGTTAAAGCAACCTGTCTCTTCTTTCAGTGGTAACTGCATTGTGTCCTGTGTACACAATATTAGTTAGTAGTTGGAAGAACTATTTCTAAAAGATGCAATAAAATCAGGAGGTGTTGAGGAAAGTTGACCTTCACTTTGATGATCGTGGCTAATGCCTTTAAGAACTCTGTATGTGCTTGTGCTACGAGTCGCAAAATTAAAATCTTGATTAATCTTTTCGGTGTTTATTTCAGCCATTTAAGTGCATTTTGAACTACTCCCTCCATTTGAGAACATTTTTGAACTATCTATATTTTTGAACAGAACCTTGCAGTTTAAAAATCATGAATTAGGTGGAACTTTTTCATGCCATGAGGTATTACTTAGCAAATATCTACCTTCTGTGTGTAAACCTGCTGTGCCTGATCTCTGTGACTCTTTCTCTGTGATGATAGTATCTCCTCTGCTAAACCTGAAAAAACAAATGATCATGATATTATATTTTCAAAATTAGTGATCTTCTTTGTCAAAAAAAGCATTTATACTTTTGCCCTTGACATGTAGGTTTATTGGGCATGAGAGTTTCAAAATCTGTAAAAAACCCATCCATATTTCTTCTTTGAAGACATGTTTAGGAAGAAAAGAGTGTTTTAACTCTCTTTTCTTAAGCTTAAAAGCTTAGGTTAAGTTGAATTTACACCGGTTTTGAATCACATGCTATATTTTCAATTACCTTGTCTCCCAGAAAAAAAAACCCACCACCTAACAATCTTTGTGCCTAAAGTCCTAGGCTAAACATCCGGTAACCATCATAAAAGAGTAAAGGCAACATTTCATAGTCTATGAAAATGCCCTTAAAAGTAAAGTTTGTATCATTTTAATTGTTAACCTGGAACAAATATTGCTTGAAAGAACCCAAAATGCACCCAAACATTGGATGAAATATCTTTGTTATATTACAAATTGGAATGAAACAAATGATATAAGATATAAGTCCATTTCTTTGAATATAAAATTTAACCTTTATAAATTTTCTGACTATGGATCCGATAAACCTTAAGGTTTTCTGGGATACCCAGTAGTGTGATGCTAGAAGACTATCATATCTGAACAGGATAGTTTATCATACATTTGGCAAACATTGGCGTGCCCAGGGTGGCTTTGGGAGCTTCACCCCCCGCAAGATTGGAAAAATCATGTAAAATCAGCCTGTTTTAAATTATTTTTACAACTCAGTCCCCCTCAAATCGGCAAATCCCCTTTAGCCCCCCCCCCCACCCCCGCAAGGAAAATCCTGGGCACGCCGGTATCAACCCCTGCGCAAATCAAACATCTCTCCTTTGGCAGTTGTTAAAGGATTTCCAAATTTAATTTTAACAAATTGTCAGCATGGCTTGAGCTATAAACATCAAATGAAAATTTCTGGAAAATGACGCCCTAGCTGACCTGATTGATGAGATGCCAGTCAATATTTTGCATATATATACATGTATCTTCAAAGTGTTTGAAATTTTGATTTCTTATCCAAAAAATCTATTCATTGATGCCAAAATAACTAAATTGTCTACTACAAAGGATGTCATATCCCTGACCAAGTACGAGACAAACGTTTGTTGTTCAATGCCAACAAGCATTTTATTACCTCCACAACTGCTTCCTGTTCCAAGACAAAATGACGTTGAAATAATCATAGGTTCTATCATATTAGACCTGTACTCTGTAAATCTAGAAGTATGCAACAAGCAGCCGATTAACGCACATAAACCAATATGACCATACTAGGAAGTAAATTAGTCCGTATTTCTGAAATCATAACATTGTACCAAATTATGCTGAATATTCAAATTAACTTATTTTTATGATAAATGTTTGTTCATGTGTTTTAGTAACAAAATTGGCCAGAAATAATACCATAATCGTGAAGAATCCATGTAAGAAAATATTAATACGCAGTGATTTGGTCTTAATCAATTTTAATCAATCAATACTAGTCTCTTACACAATTCAAAACCACCAATTCACAATGTTGTAGAATACAAGGGATTAGTCTTTGTTAAAGACCCTCGGTAATGTCCACGGACCAAACGAGCGCCGAAGGCGCGAGTGCTTGCCATAGGCGAAAATTTTGCGCAGCAAAATTTGAGTCCGAGGGAGCGTAGCGACCGAGAAAGCATGGTTCCATATCTCCTGGTGGTTCCCTTGTGTTTGTATTATTGTACAGATACATGGGCAGTAACACTGACTAACAAGGGATATGCTTTAGATCTCGTAGCAGAGTCTGATCGCTTGTTGCATACTTCAACAGAGGAGGGTGGTCGTGGCAACTGTTACTAGTTGCCGGACGGTATACGGTATTGTAGCCGATCCCCGGTGACGTCATGTCCTATACCGCCTCTGGCGTGAAGCTGTTGGGATTCGTGGAAAAATATTACTTCCGGGATGATCACTTAAATTATTTTTGTAATCGGTAAAAAAATATGATAACATATATAAAAAGTGGGGTTCACGCGTGAACCCCAGCGGATTTATAATAAGAACACTTTGGTATTTTTTTCGGAAAGGTAAAAATATGATCTTTGGAATTTTTTTCTTCAATACGTGAGTCACATGACCCAATGGAAATACACGAAAATCGTACCCCAAATTTGTGTTTTAGAAATCCCTCGTCCCTAAATCTAGTGGATGCTATTTATCATAACCCAAATTGCACACTTAATGTAAGGTTTTTTATTTAACCTTCATCTGCCGGGGCAGGGGGAAGCCGGGGGATTCATCTTTGACATCTTTTCTCCCATTGCAAAAAAACAACAAAAACACCGTATACATGCAAGGTGCAAAAGTACATAACCGGGGGGTGGGGAGAGGGGGGTGTCAATTTGGAACCTGTGTTACACAAGAAAATGTGCAACATAACCCAATAATCTATTGTCAAGATAGGGGTAAATGCGCATGTTTTGGTGCAAAAAAAATCAAATCGGTCAGGTTGTTTTTGAGATAATTAGCATAAACTGGTAAAATGATGGCGCTGTTCAAATTTTGTTTTGTCCCTAAAAAAGAAATGATTTTTAAAACATTTTATTTCAGCAATGCATTTATAATTTGAGTCTGCTTTCATGTGCCAAATTTCATTGAAAAATTCCTTTGAGAAAGAAGATCTCAAATTTTTGGCAGAAAATTTTTCATAAAAATGAAAATTTGACACAAATTACTTATTTGGACGCCATTTTGAATTGGAATAACATATTCTTCAAATTTTTTGTTTCATATGAATTGTATTGAGATTGTATTGAGTGTATCAGTGAGTACCGTTTTAAAGATAAATAATGTGGAGAACATTGTTTTTAAAGCGATCAAAATCCTGGGTCCAAATGGACCCCCTCTGCACTAATACAGCTGTCATTTGTAATGACCCACCTATCACCCCCAGGGATAGTGCATCATTATTGGGTCACCACCAAAATAGTGATGCAAGGTGGAGTCATCAGTGGCGTGTCCAGGGGGTGGCTTTTGGGGCTGAAGCCCCCCGCAGAGTTGCAAATATCATGAACAATCAGCCTAATTTTGACAAGTTTTGACACTAAGCCCCCGCACAAATCACCAAGCCCCCTTAAGCCCCCCGCAAGAAAAAATCCTGGACACGCCAGTGGTCATTAATTTGGTGCATCACAAAGTACTCCGTGGTGTGTGTCATTGTTAGTCACTTTACCTTGGTGCGTCAATCTTTATAACTTTATGTAACTCACCAGGAATACATTGTATGAGTGCCCTGAGGTAAGGCATTCATACAGGGGACAGATGACTTTGAACCTTCCAAACCATGGCGCAATTAATAGGGGAAAGTTTCTTGTCCAAGGAAAGAGTAGGCTTTCATAACATCCTAATCCAGACTTAAAATTTGCTCCAGATCCAGCTCAAATTTGGGATTTTATAAACTCCTGTAAAAACAGCATGTTCGGGAGATGATATATTGGCCATGTTGATTCTGATTCTGACAGTTGCAACTTTGGATCATCATGATACCGATCTGTTAGGCTACTTTTATTAAATCTCCTCATGCTCTAGAGCTAAAATTTGTCACAACCAACCCTGAGAATTTCAGTGTGATTTTCAGTGCTAATATTTTATAAGCACCCCCTAATTATTCACCTCATTCTCTACTATAATTTTTCATTCCTTTCTATGTGATACATATTATATTCAGATCCTCATGATACCAATCAAACTTGCATCATGAGGACAGTCAGAATCCATAAATGGTGTGGCACGATTTCGACACAGGGGTCAGTCATTGTCGGCAAATGTCCGTCATTGTATGGTCGCACATGTGTGTCATGGTATAGGTTAATCTGACTCACATCAAACAAGTGACTCACAATCTCCGGGGGTGATAGGTGGGTCATTACAGATGATAGCTGTATAATCGGATGCACTTAAGTGTTAATCAACACTATACGTAGTGTAAATGAACATTTTGCTTGCTTTCAGTTGCAATCCAAATACAGGGACCTTCTAAAATGATTCTGGCTCATTCCATAGAAAATGAAACTTTTTTTGAATTCAAGCCAACAATCAGCCTTTTTATTCCACCACATAAGCAGGTTTTTCAATCATATGTTTGTCACTTGGTACGTGATAAGTATTTCCCAAACAGAAATTTTAAAGTTTTTCTATACGTGCATGAATGAGCACATGTTTTATTTCAAAAATAATACAAACGTTACCAAAAAGTTACACTAAAATGTCACAAACGTTACCAAACATTACCACAAAACACAATGCATTAAAATAAATCCTGACGATAGAATTTCCTATTATTTTTATGAAATATTTGTAAATATGTTACCCATCATCTGTGTAAAGCGCAATAAAAAAAAACACTAACACCTAACCCAGAATTTTTACTTTGAAGTCATTTGGAGCAAAAATCTGTATCGTGCGATGTCACATACATTACCGAAAGTTACATGGACTTTATTCAGGATTTTGGCAATTAATTTAATTTTTAAACATCTACATGTTTTGACCCCACCAGTGAGCACCATTAACAACAACAAACTTGTTGATATAATGTTTATGATAGGTTCTGTAGCCATTTAAAAGTGAAATTATACATTTTTTTCCGGTCACAAACTTCTGTTTCTTGTTTCACTTAAAACAAAACAAACCTGGAAGCACATGAACGCAGGCATCACATGCTTCAATCCAAACAATGGAAAATGGGTCACTTTTACAACTAATGATCACGGCCATACACAGGAAACAAAACAAAACATAGCACACGTGCTACAGTATATTGGCAAAGTTCCATAACCACATAGAAACTTCCTCCAGTAAAGGCCTAAAACAATGTTTGATTGGCGTAACCCGACCGACCTTTTTTTTACTGCCGACCCTACATATTTTTATTTTTTTTGAGCCTGGTAAAAAACCTCAAAATCCCAAAGTGATGGGAATTGATTCATGGGGGCCAAAGATATGGCTTGCAGGACCATCAAAATGACAAATAAAAGATGTGTTACAGAAAAAGTGAAGATGTTTTTGTATAGTGTCGTATATTTTGTGTTTCAGTTTCAGTTTATTCATTCCCATTAACATATATACACATGCACAAAAGATAAAATAGCAAACACATAAATCATACACAAAAAGAAATAATGACCAGCAATACATTAAGGAGGAATAGGCTGAGCGGCCAATGATGCTGGAAAATAGCCTATCCCTAAAATGACAAACAGTTCAAGAAAAAAAAATAAAGTAAAGTTTTATTGTATGTGAAACATAGGCTAGACTTCCGAAAAGAAATCTGACCTACCTACCCTATTTTTTTTCTATGTTACGCCAATCAAACAACTTTTTTTTAGGCCTAAGTAAAAGTACTTCGTGATTTTTGATATTTCAGCTATTTATACCTCTGGTACAGAACTCAAAGAAAAACACGGAACTATAAAAAAGGCAAATTAATAATTTCTTGGACAATGTAAACAAAAATCCAGGGTAGGGGTTGCATTTACAATCAATAAGACCCTGTAATATGGATTTCTCTTTGTACTGTCCAATAATTTTTTTTTTTGGTGTTTTACTCCACAAACATCTATTTTATGTTTTGTATTTCAAATATGTTTTAATGCAAACAACGCCAAAGTTTAAATTCACATTCAAAAGCAAATGGAGTGCTACAACTATCACTGAAAATACGCTAATAGTTCAGCTGCATTAGTTGATTGCATTTTGAAATGATTTACCTGCAATGTTGCTTTGCGTAATTTTATTTATTCCAGCATGGGTATGAAACAAGGGGGTGGGGTAGCAGGGGGGGGGGGGTATTTGTTATAAATGTGCAAATATTGAAAATCCACACTCATCTTAGTGTTCAGTTCTGCAAAACATTTGCATATAAAGTAACAGGGTAAATTTAAGGCCATAGGGGGCATGGCAGTTTTGAGGAGGGCAAGCCGAAATTGTGTTCGGTTTGAAAGAATTTGCAAGGGCATCACAGCAATCTAGAAAAGGGCATGTACAGCAATTTGTGAAAAATTGGAAAGGGCGTCAATGCATTTTTCCTGGAGGACAAATGAGGACCCTAGAACCAGAAGGGGGTTAAGTCACATTGAGTACAAACTGAGAAAATGACACAAACATCATATCATTTGGGTTGTCTTGAATGGTATTGCTGTAATGATCTCACAGTGACTCTTACACATGCTCTGATCATCAAATTACTACAAAACTTATACAGAATGTAGAAATGAGAATTCTGTGGCAGGAAATTGACACAACTCAATTTTCAAGATTTTGTGACTTAACCCCCTTTTAGTTATAGGGTCCTCAAATATAAACACAAACAAGGGATTAAAATAATTAAATACTCAAAATATCATACATTATTATTTATATCAGGCGTTTGTACAATACTATAAAACTGTGTATTTTACAGAAGTACCAGGATGTATACATACAATATTCTAAGAAATATTGTACACATTCGGGACATTTTTTATGAAAGTACCATGATGCAGAAAATATTCTAAAAAATATTGTACACATCCGGGCACATGTTTAAGAATATTTTAGCTGCTCTTAGTTGAAGGATTTTCGAAAAAATGAATTTTCAAATTTTCCAAGATTCAATTTTTCGAGTTTCAAATAGTTGAGTTGCAAATTTTCGAGTTTCAAATTACTTCAGTTTCAAAAATTTGAGTTTTAAAATTTCAAGTTTCAAATTTTTGAGTTGCAAATTCGAGTTTCAAATATCTGATTTTCAAAAATTCGAGTTTCAAATATTCAAGTTTCAAAATTTTGAGTTTCAAATTTTCAAGTTTCAAATTTTTGAGTTTCAAATTTTCGAGTTGCAAATATCTGAGTCGCAAATTTTCTGAGTTGCAAATTTTTGAGTTGCATATTCGAGTTGCAAATATCCGAGTTTCAATAATTTGAGTTTTAAATATTCAAGGTTCAAATATTTGAGTTTAAAATTTTCAAGTTTAGGAAGATGCAATTGGACCAATAGGATGCAGTGACCAATATAAGGTAGGAAGATAATTTTGTGCCAATTATTATTTTCAAAAGCCTAAATAATAA
>JXSR01S005234.1:0-17855 GCA_000969725.1 Ophiothrix spiculata
AACGTACGAAGGGGGAAGATGTCGGTCATCATATTTACCCGTTTAATAGCCAAAAGTGTATAAAAGTAGCAATTCCTTTTTTATAACGTTTACTTGAACGTTTATTCATATTTGCGCATATATCCAATAAGAAGCCATAACAAAACAAATGTTTTTCTTTTACGAGTTCGGCCTATTATTCTAATACAACACTCTAAGAAATTTCCCGTAAATTTTACGGTTAAATAACTGGCAATTCGGTTGCCAACATTTTACCGTAAAATTTACAACTTTGCCGTAAATTATTATACGGTATTTTACTGTGTTTTTACATGTGGCTGTTTATTTTACTGTATTTTACCGTTAAATCATACTTTTATGGACCTTTTCTACCTGTTTCAAAGCATAAGTGGATTTTGACACCAGTTTTCAACTTAAAATCAGAAGATTTTTAGTGTCAAAAAAAGCATCCCTAGCCATTCTCAAGAACAAGACGGATTTGTAGATTTCCACACCAAGGGAAAATATGCATCCTACGGTTCAATAATTAGATATATTTTATATTTAGTATATATTTTCTGTGGTGTCAAATTATCTTTTTTGCTATTAATTTACGGTAAAATCCCGTAAAAACACCGTCATTGCGTTAAATAACTGATATATGCCGTTAAATTTACATTACGTCCGTAAATATTTTCTTACGGGATTTCACCGTTAAAAAATACTGGTTTTCTACCGTAAATATACGGTCATTTTTTAGAGTGAAAGCAATGGTCGCAAAACGACAAATAAGAACCTTTCGTGTAAGTCAATGGTTGATATGGAAATCTGACGTCATACACCAATGCGCGGTTAGCAGCTTGACTGGTCCACCGGATAAAAGATATATGACCTTAATAGTATTACCGGTACACCTCAAGCCCCCCCCCTTAATTGTGCATACATTTTTACGGGAGTAGCTTTTATCACAGGAGGGTGGCCGTGGCAACTGTTACTGGTTACCGGACGGTATCGTAGCCGATCCCCGTATGTGTCGTGTCCTATACCGCCTCTGGCGTAAAGCCTTTTGGATTTGTAGAAAAATACAACATCCGGATGGTCACTAAAATTATTTGCCTAAATCGGTAAAAAAATATGATAACATCTATAAAAATTGGGGTTCACGCGTTAACCCAGCGGATTTGGAATAACATAATTATGTTGATTACTTGAAGAACACTTTTGTAATTTTTTGAGGAATGGTAAAAATATGATTTTTGTAATATTTTCTTCAATATGTGACCCAGCCTGACCCCATGTCCCTCGTCCCTAAATCTAGTGAATGCTATTAATCGTGTCCTATGCCGCCTGGCTTTTATTATGTAGAATTCCCTTTGTAAAAGTTGAAGGAAAATCAATCTACTAAAATGGAAAAAATAATAACACTCTGGTCAAAATAAAAAAAGAGGCACCGGCGGTACTTGAAACCGGCGGTACTCGAAACTGCGGCCTTTAAAAAAATTAAAAGTCATACTATTGCAATGTGAACCATAAAGAGGAACTTGGACATACTCAATTTTGTAAATAAAGTCCGAGTTAACGTCATTCACTGTCAATTCATGGTTGGTTTATGCTAAAAAAAACCATTGAAAAATAACATGTTTGCAAGTTAATCATTTTGCAATAGAATGAGATTTAAAACAAATTAGAAACAAATCACCGTAAATGTGTGTTTTAGTCGAATTTACGTTGTTACCCGGCGCGGCAAACGCAACAAATTGATTGGCAGTCAAGAAATACTACACTGTGGCCTTTCCTTTGTGTGGATGAGGTACAATGCATAATTGGCCTACGTACGAATATCAACTGAGAGCATTCCGGGTGGAGACACTCCCTGAAGCCACTTCGTAAATGACATGCATTATATTGGTTGGTATAAGCCAAAAATGTCAATCTGAAGTGAAAGGGATGTCCTTCGGCAAGATGAAAGTAGGGTCATCCTGTACAAATTTTCGCACCAAAAATTGGGGTTTATAATACACACAATATAATAGGGTCAAAATCAAGGTTTGAAGATCAGGGGGAGCGGGTTGGCGCAGCGGTAGTTCCCTCGCCTTGCACCAATGAGGTCGCGGGTTCGAGTCCCGCTCCCGGCGCTTTATGTGCATTTGGTTTTCAGTCTATGCTCGCTTCCGTAGGTTTTTCTCCGGGTACTCCGGTCTTCCTCCTGCATTCAAAACTGAATTTAAAAAACGTCTTGGAGCCCTGTTGAAGATAAGCTTCCTTTAGCTTACTTGGTACCTATAGTACCAAGTGGGGTTTCCTTGGCGAAAGCCTAAACAAGGTGATTTTTAAGATTTGGAAATGGGGGGGGGGGCTTGAGGTGTACCGGTAATACTATTAAGGTCATATATCTTTTATCCGTTTGCGGTGCGGTTGTGGTGCGTTTTGCATTGTAAGGCTACTGGTAGTGGTATTATTTAAAGCACACGATTGAATGGATCTGAATGGCATCGGGTTGAAGCTTTAATTTTTTTTTTGTCGGGCGTTATTAGGGTATGGCGTGAAAATTATCAAAACTCTTATGCACTACATGCAGAAGACACATGATTTAGAATACTACTGGAATCTAAACGGATTTTATTGTATAGAAATTCCCCCTAGACGGATTTTGTAGCAGAAGGAAGGATATAATTTATTCTGATGGTGGATATGTGAGGACGTCGTTTGCATGCCATTAACATCATTTAAAGATTATTAGTTTTAAAAACTAATGTTGAAAAAACTCCATGTGGCTTTTTTGAGTGATAGAACTCATTTTGTCCACGTAAAAATCGCATCTTCGTAATGACAAAGTCCTTAGAATGTCAACATTACGGGTCATTTTTCATCACGAGAAATACGAATGTACAGAAAAGCACAGTAGATTGAATACACCAGTGTCCACATGACCATTATCGGCAAAGTAAATTTTAAATAACATGCTTTATTCCATTATTAATCTTTGTAGTTCAACATACCAAATTTTGAATGAAATCTAAAGTTATTGAAATTTTGTCATTTACACCAAATGAGTGTTAGCTCAAGTTCAAAAGGTTGAACTTAAATTGTTAAATTTTGAACTTTGATCTCTCATACAAATATAATTTTTTTGATCGAACTATAAGTATTTCTGGACAAAATAATCAAGTAAACATGGCAGGTTTCGTCATTTTTAGTCAGGCCCGTAGCCAGAATATTTAAGGGGGTGTGGATTTTCAAAGCGTGGACCTTTTGGAGGAAATTTTTGGTAGAAGGGCTCGTACCCTTAAGACTATTATTATCAGGGACAGGAGTCTGAAGTTAAGAATGACAATTCCCTGGACATAATTTCAAGGGGACGCTTTCGCTTTCACAGCGCTTTTGACACCGCTCATTGCGTGGGAGCAAATCACAAATAGGCTTTTATTATATAGAATAGTTGTCCAGCATCAACTTACCCTTTGGCGCAGCAAGAAGTTGGTATATGAACTAACTGGAAACGCGATTTGCTAAAGCTATCATTGTTTTTATTATTTTAAGCACTTTTATGTTATTAAAATGCCGGTTAAAACCCGTTTAGGTACTTACTTTGACATTGCTTATGTGCCTCTTTTTTGGCGATTTTTCCAGATGGTTTTCCATTAAAGATGAAAGTGCCCGATTTGCTTTAATTGGATGGATTTTTTGGAAAATGTGATAAAAACCACTTTGAGCTAAAGCTATAGAAATGGTTAATTTTTGAAGTCCCGCAAGCGCACATTTGTACGAAAATGGTGAAGACCCCCCCCCTCGTGTTAAAATAGTGTCGTTTAATCCTAACAACTATCAAGAATTTCCGCACCAGCTGACTGTACAAATATGTGACCTTCCAGCCCGTATGAGCAGTAAATGCCAGAAACTTCATTTTGCGCTACAGGTGAAAATACATGTCAATGTCATCATTTGCCGAAATTTATTTTTTGACAGATTCACAATCCTAGTGCTTACTACAAAATACCAGCAAAGTTTCATTTCAAGAAAAATGATAGGAAAGGTGAAATAAATTGGCATATTTGAACGCATTTATCTCAGTTATACGTTTTACTCCCTGATAACCTTTAACGGACCATAACTTGACATTTCTGGAAATCGTGTGAAGTTCATTAAGGTGTCATTTTAATCCTTAAAGCATGGTCTTTGCAAATGAGTAAAAAAGTTGAATTGACAAGAACTGGCATTTACTGCTGTTTTGAGCTGGACGGTCACATATGTCTAGTAATGGACAGACTTCGTAATCTTAGATTACATGGGGAAAGTTGTGATTTTGCGCAAATACTCTGTACAATCACATGATTTAAGATCAATTTGCCCGTTATTTTACGACTTTCTGTAAAAGGTAAGTTATTTTACTGCTTACTATAAAATCTAAATGACTTTAGATTTGCATGCTGTGCGTGACATGCAGTCACTGATTCTATAGACATGAATATATTGTAAGTAGTTCTATATATTAAACTTTGACCCATGAACAACAATCTGGGTAAATAAAAATACTTAACCAATACCTTGTATGTTAACACTGACTTAAAGGTCTTTAGGTATGTGCATTTTCGTTTCAATGGCATACAAAAGAAACCATTGAACTTTGTTCTCTCAATTGTGTTGCGTGCGATCAGGAAGCATATGCCAACATGAAACATGTTTCACATTGGGATATCTGCCGTTAAAGGCTCATTCTCCGATAAAACGTGAAACTTTGCCATTTTCATGTAGCTGACTTATGTATCTTGTTTAAATTTGTTAAGCCTAATATGAATGATTTTAGTTGTTAAGTTTGTAGACAAGAGTCACATTTAGTAACATGCATTAAATTAGAAGTTGAATATATGTCGGGAAATAGCAAAATATATTATTCGAAAAATGCATTACCATTGTTTTACTCATGTCACCAGCCAAGTTGCGTTCAAACACTGCAGCCCAACTTTTTTCACATGTATGCGGGTCACAAACAATGTGTATATTTTACTAGTCTGAGTTAGGCTCTAATTAAAAAAATATAAAACAACAGATGCGTTATCATTTTTCAAATAGTCAAGAAACTGTAGAAATAATGAGGTAGATGGATTTTACCATATGTGATCAATCAGACTGACTTTGTAACTTTGATGTTATATAATATATTTGGAAAACAAAAATGTGTTTTTAAAGTAAAAATTTGCAAGCATATAAATGTCATTAAAGCCATATGTTACGCTTGTGCAGCAACAGATACGTTATGTACATTTTATGCATTATAAAGGGTAATGCTATACCATTATTTACTAATGTAAAAGTCTACTCATCGAGTGTAAAAAGTATGTTGGTAAGAATGCAGTGTTGCCAATTAACGTACGATTTAGAAAAGAGTCAAACAGATACGTTATGACAGATACGTTATCTTAAAGAATAGAGAATACGATGGTTAAGTATTTTTAAAAATCTCCCTAGCACTGTTTCTTCTTCAGAAACCGTAAGAGTTTATAATTTTGTATGTTTTTCATGAGTTATTAGTAGTTGAAATTTTGAAATGTCTGAGACCAAATTTGCACACTTTATGGGAGAATGACCCTGAAGAAACCTGTGCTTTTAAAAACACATTTGTAGCATTTAAAGACGTAAATAAAATTTACTAATGTAAAGTTAGGCCTGGTGGCATGACAAATTGTACAATTTGACAAAATATCAAAAATTGTATTCCTGGTTTTTGGTAAATTATTTGCTTCTTTGTTTAGATTTTTTTACGAAAGTTTCAAGGCTTCAAGGCTTTGCGATTAACATGCAAATTCACCATGTTCATCTCCGACATTTTGTTCTGTTCATTTCCGAAAATATTAAAAGAGAATTTCCACAATGGGCACACATGCCAACGTGAAACATTTTGGCACATGCTTCTCGATCGCACGAAACATGTGTATATTGACTCTACTTATCTATTCTACATTGGGCGAAACAAACACGATTTGGTTTAAACACGGAAGTCAGCCAGTCAGTGTCAGTAGCAATACTTCCACGAGATAAACACATACTAACATGGCTGTCTGGCAAGTAAGTATCGTACAATTATTTTAAAATGTGAGTTCTTTCTTCTATTATTAGGGTTTTTAACCATGGTCAAAACGAATCATTAGTTCAATTTAGTTGCATATTCAGCGGACGAAATTGAACTATACATTGCTTAATATTTGACCCGAGTATGAAATTGAAAGCGACTTTCTGTAAAATAAAATTTTTAGGACGAAATTGAATTTTTCCTATGTATTAAAATCAATACAAAATGTGTGAAAAACTCTGGGAAAACCTTATTAATTATTATCATCATGGTTTAATTAATTAACTACTAGTAGGTAAGTAAGATCAATTTCCGTGGGCCCTTCCATGATGGATACTGTTTGGGAGCCACATGCCAAAAACGGCTGACTTGCGGTCAGGCAAGCAGGTATAATGCTTTAAACACCCATCCATAGGGTGTGCCCTTGTTTCGTTTTTCATTGTTCGTTATTCAGTCAGAACTAAGGTATATGCAGATGAGCATTTAATGAGCAATTTAATTTTATGATCGGCGATCAATATAACAAGAACTTGGTCGCGATATTTTTTTCTTGACGTGACCTGTTGATAGCTCGGTTTTCGAACCCCTATAATCACAACGGGATTAATGCAAATAAAAAAATGGAGATATGGATGAAAATATTTAAAGTTTTTCCAATAAAACATGCTTTTGTTTGACTGTTAGGAATAAAAAAATCTTCATTTTATTACATTTTAAACAAAATTGCCAATTTTAAGCATTTAAAATCATGAGGTCACATCTTCTTACCTGCCGATTGTTTTACCGAACTAAATATCTATTGACTGGCAAAATATGTTATATAACCTATCAAACATAATATCCATGAAATTTTAAATATATATCTTTCCTGTAAGACCTGTAAAATTGATAAAAAAAACCACAGAAAAATGCCGTTCAATTAGACATACGAAAGGGACAAGTTATCGGTCATTATAATTACGGGTTGAATACCCTGATAAACAGCCAAGAAGAACCTTTCAGATCTATGGGTCTGTACACTGTTAGAACGTTGGGCAAATAATTTACCCAACGTTAGTTCAACTATGAACAACCCAACTTCTGGGTAAATAATTACCAACGTTACGTACAATGTTGGCTAATTACCTAACTGTTGGGTAAAAGTTTTAGCTAATTACCCAAATATTGGGTAAAATTTCATCAACAGTTGGTTAATATTATTTACCCAACAATTGGGTTGTTCATAGTTTAACCAACGCTAAAAATTGCCCAACAGTATAACAGTGTATATAAACGTAATTTACCATGCTTTCATATTTGGTTTATACACGCATGACCTTTGTGCCTTTTCTTCAGATCCATCCCGAAAAGCCCATTTATTTTGTAAAATAGCATATTGTTACATAAACAAACTATAATTGACAACCTCTGTCGCTAATTTGATCATTTTTGTGTATATATTTCAAAACAAATTGGTCTTACGCAATCACAATATTGAGTATTGGATTTTGCAACTGAATATTACATTGACTGAGTAGCATGAGCTCATGAAAAATTACTTTTCGGTCCGGGGAAATCGGGATTGATTCTCAATCTGTTCCCATTTTTCCTTTTTCTTTTTATTTCAATTAGATTTTATAATTTTTTCAGTGACATATCACTCTTTAAGACACAATAATCCCCTTTCCTGTTGTTTTTGTTTTGTTTTGTTTTTTCATTAATATTTGCACTAGGGCATGAGCTAATAGATTGCCACCGGAACTGTAAACAGTGTACTTTTTCAAAGAGGACTTTTGTAAAGTCCAGATTTTTAGACATTTCTGGCGTTTTTGTTTTTTGGCCGATGGGTTAAGTATGAATTCATACTATTGAGCAGTGTGGGTCTATTAGATAAGTATGCATTCATACTAGAGTATGCAAACACGGCATGGAGCGCTTAACCTTAGGTCTATCGGTTAAGATTTCATTGATTATTTGTGCGTTGTATTGTTAGTTCAAAGAGGGGGGGGGGGGGGTTATTGGGATTTTTTCGGGGTTTTCCCCCTTTTCTTGAGGGGGTGGTGGTACGATGATGGGTCGTGTCGGGACAGTTCTTTTGCAGAAATGCGCGGTTAACTGACGCATGGAATTTCAAAATAAAACTTGAACTTTTTGCCGTAATATAATCAAAAATTGGTGATTTCTCATAGAAAGGACGTGTTTTCTCTTTTCCTATTGGTTCAACATTGAAAAAAATTCACATATATGGTTTTTTCGCCTATGCCAAAGTGTTACTAGTTCAAAAGTAGGTTCGGACTTTAAAAAAAAGTTACCTTAATCATAAAGCAATTGTATGTGCTTCCTTGTCTGGTACTTCCTCGCAGATGCGTAAAGTAATGCTTAACTTTATAAATTGCAATATATAGAGTATTCACATAGTTTGCTCTTTGTCATGTTAATTTCTTCAAGTGGATTCAGTTTCTTAATACCTAGTAACGTTCCTTACCAACCACGAATATATTGCAAAAGGTCACCTAATACCAACCATACTGTGCACACATTATCTGTTTAGGAATTCATACGCATAAGATTTCCTTGAACACAAAAATAGGTGATACCATGTTTCAAACCCGCGATGTTGCCCTAACTAAAATAGTATATGTGCGTGTCTTCACTTGCTTAGAATAAAACGCAAGCGTTTCACACAATAGGCCTAACCATTAAGTATGAATAATTCATAGACCATACACTGAACTCAAAGGAATCAATTCATCTAAACCATTAACTTTAAACGCTCCACCCACGCCGTGCTTGCATGCTAGTATGAATTAATACTTATTTCATATACCGTATTCTGTACGCTAATATGAATTCATACTAAACTCAAAGACCAAATGCAAAAACACCCTGAACGTACATAATTCTGGACTTTTAAAAAGTCCACCTTGAAAAAGTACACTGTTTGTAATATCTTATTTGATCTAATTGGACCAAGGGTCACATTCTCTTACCTAACGCGTGCTTTACCTAAAATTAACGCAAGATTTTCAGGGTACGTGTACAAAAGTGTGTTAGGTTTTTTTTTGGACCAACTGGCTTAAATATTAAGTCCAGAATTTTGGGAAAAAGCAGAGACCAAATTTGACTTCGCTCAATGAAAAAAATCACTTTAGAAGCATTACATAAATATGCATTTGTATTTCAACTACTTTCAGTCATTTTTGATTTCAATATGTTTTTACAACATGTATACATCTATATGCATAATTATTTTGAATTACGATCTATTTGAGCGAGTTTGTGGGCCTTTTTAAATCAGTGTCTCAAATTCATTAAAATTCATGAGCATCGTCGAACCGGCGGTCTGTACCGGTTTTGTATGCACAACAAAATAAATTCAGCCACTTTTCTCGGACCTGAGTACTGGTTGAATTGTGCAGCTACACAGAAAATAATTGTCGTTCTGGTTCTGATCAAATCAGTGGCCTTATGTATGGCGCGCAGCAGATGTTTCCTATGACCTGGCAGCACCAAGAATCAACATGTCCATTGGCGAGTGGGACAGGACCCCTATAATAGCGCTACTTTTTCCTTGAAATATTGGCAGGGACGGAGGGACAGCCCTGTTGACCACCCTTTGGATTTACCACTGCCATTACTCTTTGATGATTCACAATTTGGTTTGTTAGATTAATTTTGTGATGTCATTACATTTCAATGAATAGATTTGAAACATCATGAAGCATGGCTGAAAAGTATCCTAGCACTGCTAACCAACCACAATCAAGGGTCGATTTCAGGCCTACAGATGGCAGAGACGGGTTAAGTGTGGACGAGTCAAAGACAGATCTTGCTGAGCCTGTATCGGCGGACCAATGCAAGACCGGAGACAAGAAGTGTGTGGATTTGACTGAAACAATCAAGGAACGACATGAAAAAGTTGCAGAAGCTTGACAAATACATGAAATAGCAAAGACATCAGGTAATTTACCTTAATGTTATTTAAAAAAAATAGTTGACAATTCTCATGTATCGTACATTTGGAGAAATGTTATGTATGCAAATTTTCAGCTATATAAAAATATTGAAAATTTTATTGCTAATTCAAAAATAATTTCTTTTAAAAACATCAAAATTTGAACACAGTAAATCCTGTATTTTCAGGCACTTTGTATGTGAATTTGACAGAAAATAATTATCATGTCAGTGGTGGTCAAACAGTTATTCAAGGAAATCAATACAATGCCAGTGGCGGTCAAACAGTCACCCATGGAGACCAGAACATATACCAAGGTCACTCACAGCAAACGTCATCAGGTAAGGACATTGACTGAAACAAAATGAACGTTCCGGGTTATTGCTCGTTTCAAAAGGTCTATCAAAATCTATGGTCAAAAATAGCCTTATACGGCGTTCATACGGCGTTCGTATACCGGTTAAGCAATACTAAGAATGTTTTTGACCACTTTGTAAGCCTTTGTACGTACGTCTAGCAGGCGGCTGTATGAAAAAGTGTTCAATTAATCAATCAATCAATCAATCAATCAATCAATCAATCAATTAATTAATGATACACTGTACTTGCATGACATAAAGCACTTCAGGTCAAAAATTATCCAACTGAAAATTCAAAACATTTTTCTATATGCTGAAACTTTCTACTACTCAGTCATAGATAATTTGATGGCATACGACTTTGCAAATGTGACTACTATGCAAATCACAAAGAGATGATTAACACCTTTCTGGCAAATCCTTTAAAAGGCATTGATACGATCAGGAATGACAATGGGAAGTTCATACGATATTCGTACGGCTGCAGTACGACAGCCGTACGGTGGCCGTGCGGTAGCCGTACGATAGCCGTGTGGCAACTGTATGATCATAATAAACAGGCATTCGCAAGGCATTCGTGACAAATCTTGGACTTGACCATTGACCTGGCTGTGAACTTAAGAACAGATCGCATGTTCGTGCGGCATTCGCACGACTTTTGTATAACTGTCTATTTTGAATTTTTCGATTGTTCGTAGCTTATTCATATGGTGTTCTTAACCATTCGTAAGGGTATTTTGATCTATCTTTACAACAAAACTCATTTTGATCGAGGGAAAAACATCTAATAACATTGCCCTCAAACGAAATTTCTTCATTTATACATTTATACACAATTATACAAAATATACCTATTCTTGCGAATGACGTGCGACATGGTGCGAACCTCATTCTTAAAATATTCGTACGAATCGTTTGTTCTTACGAACATTGTGACCATAGCTTTACGTTAGAACACCTTCTCATAACTTCTCTCAAGCTCTGTTAGTAAACTCAGTGATTAAGCTAATCTGGGATATCGCTTTTATTTTTGGGATATCGCTTTTATCATGTTTATGTAAGGAATCTGGAGTAGAGAGCTTACCTGCATATTTCTGCCAGACCAAACGTATCTACAAAACAGCTTCATTTTGCCAAATTAATTGTCCTTTTCACACATTTATAAATAGGAAAATCATCTTTAATGTTTGACTTTTTACTGTTTCAGGTTTTACCGACTTTACAGCTAAGCCAATCACAGTTTTAGCAGAAATACGCATGTGCCAAAAAGAATTACAACAATTCTATGAAATGGGTAATGTAACGCTCTTGCCATGGGGAGATGACGTCGTGGACATGGACTCTATTTTTGTTGACTTAACACTTGAGGCGCATGAAAGATGTTCTTCAGGTGGTTCTTGGGTAGAACTTGAAAAGTTAGAAGACCTTCTAGACCTCAAAGGTAGAGAGGGCAAAAGGGTTAACAGGGTGCTATTAAAAGGGTTTGCTGGTAGTGGCAAGTCTACTGCCATGGCCAAGTTAGCTTACGATTTGGCAAATAGTATTTTTTCTGATATAAGTGACCAACGTATAGTGTCTCGATACAAATTGCTATTCATTCTGAGCTTAATGAGGTGTCAGGAGCTCTGAGGTGTCAGGAGACATCGAAAGCATACTTGCAAATAGAAAGATGAGAGATACATGCATCTTGGTAACAACCCGTCCAGAAAAAGTTGTAGACCTTGGAGAACATCACAAACATTACACACAAGTCAAGCTTAGTGGATTTACAGAAGATAACATTGAATCTTACATCAAGAAATTCTTTCAAGGTAACCAAAAGACTGCCCAAGGGTTGATCAAGGTAATCAATCGCTCTCCTACGATCAAAGTATTAGCGAAGGTTCCAGTTTTGTTATTGATGCTATGTCTGTTGTGGAGTGATGCTGAGAAGCTACCTGAAAATCATACTAGATTGTACGATCAGGCGATGCTTTACCTGTGGAAACGATATCAAAATAGCAAAGATATCGATAAGAAACATTCTTACAATATTGAAGATGTCTTATTTAGCCTCGGAGAGAAAGCTTTGAAAGCCCTTACATCAGATGGGAAACTGGTATTCTCCGAGACAGACTTTCCAGACAAGATACTCGAGGAAGCATGCAGAGCTGGTTATCTGACAAAAGAGCGGTTGAGATCAAAGCTGAATGTTTCCAACTCGATAAGCTTCATGCACAAATCTGTCCAGGAATATTGCGCAGCATATTTTTGGCTTTAGCCAAGAAAGATGATCACTTGTTTCAATCTTATTTGCAATACATCACTGAAGATGAACATGTTTTTGCCCTGACTGAGTTGTTAGTATTTTGTTGTGGGATGAGCGGAAAAGCCGCTGCCTTGGTTATTCCGCATGTAGTTCAAGTGTTGAAGCATCACACATACGATATAATTCGGGTCGGAGGTTTTACCCAAAGCAATCAAGACATTTGGTCTGTTTTTCGCATGCTTCGGGAAAGTGGCATCAAGGATGAAGTGGTCCATTCTTGGTTTGAACCTCTGTTTCAATCTAAAGTAGTTGAGGTTTGTTCAGATCCGCCATCTTCTCTTGAATATTTTCATTATCTTGTGAAGATATTTGCAAAGAGCAAGTCAAAGTCAGTTCTTGCAGAGGTTCGTGAATTGAAGTTGTTTTGCAGATCAGGTTCCCATGTTGCGGTATTGGATATATTGGGAGAAATGACTCTACTGGAGTCATTAGTGTTGATACTGGAAACAGATATAGTAGGAGCGTTAAGCGTGGTGGAAATTCTGAAATTATCTGATCGAATCAAGAAATTGTCCAAATTGTCCAACTTAAAGGATATCTGCGTTCTAGCGAGAACAAAAGTAGATATATCCCGAGTCGTAGAGATTTTGTCAAAGGTTGTGAAGGATGCATCTCTAAGGAAAATTGAGCTTGGAAACGTCGATTTTAATCCAGCAGCAGTAGGATTTGTTGTGAAGAAACAAACCAGTCTAGAGTCCTTGCTTCTTACCAACGTGTCATTGACACAGGAAGATGCAATGCAAGTGTTCTCCAAAATCTGTTCTCCTCTGAAAGTCTTCAATGTCATCAATACTACTGTCGGAGCAGCAGTCTGTCACCTCGAATCTGTAATGCCTGCGGTCGAAGAAATCTCTATGACAAACGCAAAGCTTACAGAAAATGACGTCGAAGTTTTAACAAATCTGCTTCCAAGAGCTGGAAACCTGAAGCAGCTGGATCTGTCTTACAACACTATTGGCTCAAAAATGGTGAAACTTGCTCGCAATTTACAAAGCTGTCCTTCAATGCACACGCTTACACTGGTGAATACAAACATGAAACAAAATGGCGTAATTGCGTTGGCAAACAGCTTTCAGTTCTTAACAAGATTGGAGAATATCATGCTTTCATTGGGGACATATTCAGGAGAGAATGGCTTCGAGATTGTTGAAGCTTTATTTAGGTGTATCCATCATCTGCCAAAGCTTTCAATATTAAGTGTACACCGTCTTCCTGTACCAGAAAGTCATGATGAGAGCCCGTTCTTCATCTTTTGTATGGAAGCTGTGGGTTTTGACTTGGCTGCTCTGAACATGCTGAAGGAACGCCGCAAACATGAAGGCTTTATTCGCTTTGGATTTACCCTAGGGCCACTGAGACCAGAAACACTAAAAGACTTACGAGCATCTATTGCTGGATACAACCAGGAGCATGAAGCATCTGAATAAGATTGGTATAAGCTTATTCAAATGGTGACATTTAAACCGCTACAGATATAGTAAATCTACTTTGAAATGTTCCAACGTTTCTATTTTAATCTTTCGACGCGTATCAAAGCGGACTGTCTGCAGATGAACACATTTGATAAAGTCTAAAGAGGAATAATATATTTAATATTTGTTATTCTGATGGGTATTGTTTGGTACACCACAATATCTTAAACTGTGTCATCTTTTCTTAACATTTCTTGTGCGAAATGAAACCAAAAAGACTGTGCTAACTGCAAAAAGGACTTGTATGTATTACGTATAGACACTTATCGTAGTGGTTTATCATTGTCTGTTCACCTAGGTCTCACGTCACTAGGCTTACTGGCCTCTATAAGAAGTTCTGACTAAATACGGTATACCAATTAAGAAAAGAAATTCGATGTCTCGTGGACAAGTCGCACCTGCGGCCCTTGCCTATGGTAAATTCACTAACCTATTAAAGCATTGACTCAATATAGACCACTAATCTAGATATTCCAGTGACTAAGCAACAAAACTTTGGCGTGCCGCGTTACAGCCGAGTCATTCAAGCCGAGCCTCTCTTGTCAGTAAACCAAACAGGCGAGCCTGATTAAACCAAACAGGCGAGCCCGATTGTAGTACTTCGTAAAACTCTTGCCAGTAAACCAAACAGGCGAACCCGATTGTAGTACTTCTTAACTCTCTTGTCAGTAAACCAAACAGGCGAGCCCGATTGTAGTACTTCGTCAAACTCTTGTCAGTAAACCAAACAGGCGAGCCCGATTGTAGTACTTCGTCAAACTCTTGTCAGTAAACCAAACAGGCGAGCCCGATTGTAGTACTTCCTAACTCTCTTGTCAGTAAACCAAACAGACGAGCCCGATTGTAGTACTTCGTAAAACTCTTGTCAGTAAACCAAACAGGCGAACCCGATTGTAGTACTTCGTAACTCTCTTGTCAGTAAACCAAACAGGCGAGCCCGATTGTAGTACTTCGTAACTCTCTTGTCAGTAAACCAAACAGGCGAGCCCGATTGTAGTACTTCGTCAAACTCTTGTCAGTAAACCAAACAGGCGAGCCCGATTGTAGTACTTCGTAAAACTCTTGTCAGTAAACCAAACAGGCGAACCCGATTGTAGTACTTCGTAACTCTCTTGTCAGTAAATCAAACAGGCGAGCCCGATTGTAGTACTTCCTAACTCTCTTGTCAGTAAACCAAACAGGCGAGCCTGATTGTAGTACTTCGTAAAACTCTTGTCAGTAAACCAAACAGGCGAGCCCGATTGTAGTACTTCGTAAAATTTTTGTCAGTAAACCAAACAGGCGAGCCCGATTGTAGTACTTCGTAAAACTCTTGTCAGTAAATCAAACAGGCGAGCCCGATTGTAGTACTTCGTAAAACTCTTGTCAGTAAATCAAACAGGCGAGCCCGATTATAGTACTTCGTAAAACTCTTGTCAGTAAACCAAACAGGCGAACCCGATTGTAGTACTTCGTAACTCTCTTGTCAGTAAACCAAACAGGCGAGCCCGATTGTAGTACTTCGTAAAACTCTTGTCAGTAAACCAAACAGGCGAGCCCGATTGTAGTACTTCGTAAAACTCTGGTCAGTAAACCAAACAGGCGAACCCGATTGTAGTACTTCGTCAAACTCTTGTCAATAAACCAAACAGGCGAACCCAATTGTAGTACTTCGTAAAACTTTTGTCAGTAAACCAAACAGGCGAACCCGATTGTAGTACTTCCTAACTCTCTTGTCAGTAAACCAAACAGGCGAGCCTGATTGTAGTACTTCGTAAAACTCTTGTCAGTAAATCAAACAGGCGAGCCCGATTGTAGTATTTCGTAAAACTCTTGTCAGTAAACCAAACAGGCGAGTCCGATTGCAGTGCTAATCTGGACCAGAGACTTGACAATTCTATATATTTGTATTTCGACTAGAACTGGAATTGAATATTTGCATATGCAAATACTTGACCAAAAATGATGAAATATTTCATATTTTTACAGATTTAGCTCAGTCTGAAAGTCTAATGACACCTAGCCCTTGGGAGCTACATACATGCATGGATACAATAAAAGATGCACTTCCAACGATCACTTCTTATTGTGTGCTGGGGTTTATTCAAATATTAGTTGGTTATGATATACTCTGTAAATCTTGAGGTATGCAACAAGCAGCCGATTATCACACATGAACCAATATGACCATACGGGGAGGTTAATTAGTCCATATTTTCCGAATTTTAGCAATGTAGCCAATCTTTTTGAATTTTCAAATGAATGTACGTTCAAGGTTAGCCCATGTTATTTTTAGTCAAGCAAAAAATTAGCTAAAAATAATCAAAGTTACCAAAATCTTAAACGATTCAAGTAAAAACATATTAATATATACAGTGCTTTGGTCTTAATCAATTCTAATCAATCACAACTAGTCTCGTACACAATACAAAAACCACCAGTTGACGATGTTGTAGAATAGCAGGGATGCTATAGATCTCGTAATTTGTCTTTGCTTGTTTCATACTTGTAGGTTTATAGAGTATAGTAGTCTCGTTGATTGTTTACAACAGACAGGCTTATGACATAAATTTATTGTATTGTAAGGGCGGCTACAAAACTCAACCGACGGTTGTCTGTCGGTTCTTTGTAGTTTTGGGCGGTTGGCTATTGTTTATTACGGTTGGACCGGCCAGAACCGCAAAAAGAACCGCAAAAGAACCGGAAGCGAGTTTTAAAGTGACCCCTAACTTAGAAAAAAAAACATCTTTGCATTCTGGGACGGATCAAATTGCAGCGTGCGTGAAAAATCAAGCCAATAGACCTTTTCAAAATCCATTCGGAAATCTCCGGAACATTGATCACATGGCCATTTTTTCAACCAATCACGTATAAGCTCATTAGTATGCACGATTTTGTCAACAAAAAAGTCCGAAAAATCACTCGCATTTCAATGCAATAAAAGTGAAAAATAAATAGAACCAGACCCATACAATATTAGATACACTCATTCTGAACAACTTTCGGCCGATTGTACCATAAGCTCACCGACATAAAGAGTGAAATTTCCATTTGAAATCGCCTGATCTGCGCTGATTAAGCTTAACTTTGAAGTTGCATCAGGGCGATCAAACTGAAAGTGACTCTATAGCCCCAACGCTAATTCCAAGTTCGAATTCGTACGCAACCAATTAACGAGAACGCGAACTTAACATTCTGGTTATTGTGTTGAAGAGTCACTTTTTCTTTCGGCAATTGCCGGAAAGTGTAAAATCAGCTTCGGGAATTCTCGGATAGTCTTGTTTTGAAAAGGTCTATAAAATCTCTCATCACGTCACATAGCAACAGAACAGTCAACTCACGCGAGTACCGCGTGAGTGAACTTACACCTCGGCGCACCAGATGCGTAAAAGTGAAAAGGTTTTCTTTAGGTGAGTACCGTCTTCGCAACACGAATTGGTGAATGGTTATTAATCGCGTAGAATGTTGATAGGATGTAACATGTAGTGCTATGGATAATCAGCAACATTGAAATATTGACATGGTTTTGCAAGATTAGTACACACTTAAAATTAGGTAGTCACAGCCAGAAGTAAGGTCCGAGAAAAGTGGCTTGTTTTATTTTTTTTTATGCATAGAAAAAATCGGCACAGAGCGCTGGTTTGATGATGCTCATGAATATCAATGAGTTTGAGACATTGATTTAAAAAGGCCCATAAACTCATCCAAATAGATTTTAATTCAAAATAATTATGCATCTAGATGTATAAATGTTGTC
>JXSR01S005234.1:32330-45977 GCA_000969725.1 Ophiothrix spiculata
TGGAGAACATCTCCTATACAAGCTTTATCTCATCATGTGACTTATACTACAGTGGAGAACACCTCCTATACAAGCTTTATCTTATTACGTGACTTATACTACAGTGGAGTACATCTCCCATAAAGCTTTATCTCATCATGTGAATTATACCACAGTGGAGAACATCTCCTATACAAGATCAATTTTATCACGTGACTTGTACAACAGTGGAGCACATCTCCTATAAAAGTTTTGCCTCATCAATTGACTTATTCAGCAGTGGAGAATATGTCCTATACAAACTCAATTTTATCACGTGACTTATACTACAGTGGAAAACATCTCCTATACAAGCGTTATCTCATCACGTGATTTATACAAGCTTAATATCACTCAGTAGATAATAAAATATACAACAATTTAATTTAATTCACTTAGTAGATAATAAAAAATACAACAATTTCATTGGTTGATAGCTTACAAGGGATATTTGCGTATTGCTTGAAAGTTCTGTATGATACGAAATCCTCCATGTGAAACGAAAAAGTCACATCATACAACTTTTTTACCAGTCCAACTTGTATTGCTTTTGGAACATATAGTTGTGTACAAATTGCGCGCCGTTGTTAT
Organism: Ophiothrix spiculata; assembly: GCA_000969725.1. Lineage (NCBI taxonomy): Eukaryota > Metazoa > Echinodermata > Ophiuroidea > Amphilepidida > Ophiotrichidae > Ophiothrix > Ophiothrix spiculata. The sequence goes on from JXSR01S005234.1 coordinate 32,940, forward strand.
GCATACGAGACCGACTGCAGCGCGTTGTACAGGGTGTCCCAGAAAAAACCTTACACTATTTGCGTGTAATTTTCTTGGATTTAACGGATAGGTAGAAAGTATGTAAAGATTTTATGTTATAGCCCATGAATTGAACTTTCAGACACCGTTTATTTCATTTCAATCGGTAGTGTACAACAAAAGTGATGCTTTGTCAAATATTTGGATGTAAAATTTTCTGGTCCAATTTCACGATTTTGTAAGTTCCTCTTGAATGAAGTTTTTTATGTATGGAGTATGGAACATATGTTAACTAGAGATGGAACATTATTAGTACGTGATAGAGTTTGCATTCTGAATGTTGGTGGGGAGTTGATTCCAAATAATAGGAACATAACTTGAGAAGGAACGTGCGGTGAAAGTGACATGAGAAGTCCTTTGTTTAAAAAGACGAGCTGTAGAAGTGGAATGAAGAGGTCTGCGATCAGTTTGAAGTTAAATCATGTTTGACAAATAGCCAGGAGCCTGTTCATTGTATACATGTATACATGTATATGTTGCCGTTGCCATTGGAAGTCTTAATTTATTCCTTCATAAGTATTTGTACTACATCTGACAATACTTGTCTAAACAAGATCAGATTATCCGAGGTGCGATATATTGTGGGATTACGGAAAAGAGAAAACTGTTGAAGCAATTTTGAAGATCTTTCTTAACACAAAATCAATAGTGAAAACGAAAATATATTCTAGAGACTCTACCTCGTATACTATTAGATACTTCATTTACCCATAACTTGGCAGGAGAACGTTGATTTTCACACCGCTGACACACAAATACGTTGACGCATAGCTCATATTCAAGCAGGCATGACTTTAAGTGGGCTTGATAGTTTTGTTTTGACACTGAAATAAAGTGTTTCTAGATATGTTTTCACCTGCGTTTTCATATGTTTTTCTGAGTTCCGCGCAATATGATAGACCATTTTTATTTAAAAATATGTTATCAGGAAGATGATTTTGTCCATGCACAGCCACTTATTTGTAGGAAAAAATTCTGATTTGTGGTTGCAGAGTTATTGATTTTACAAAGGTTTGCCAATTTTTTTGGAAGTGAAGAAAAGAGAATTTCAGTTGTCTACAAGTTATGTGGACATCCATGCACACTCAAGAATTTTTTTAATATGTCTGTTAAATCACATGTAAATAAACAACAAGCGGCAAAAATAATGATTGTTTGGGTGTAATTTCTGCGCCTGTTCTTCCGCCTAAAGTAATTTTGATCAGCTCTTTATCATGCGGAACTAATCATCTTTAAATATCCCGCGCATGTATGGGCGCAAAAAGCTGCAAAATAACACCTGTTGTGTGTGTAATATCCATTCAGACAATTAAAATATTGACCAAATTACTCTGTGTATTGACTAGAGGTGTAACTGGATTGGTGCCGTGACCTTGCTTGGCAAAAATAAAGAAACTAAAAGATGTATCCCCTATCCTGCGTTCTCCAAAATTAGTTAAATTAACAATACAAAAACCTTCATAACTTTGCAACGGAAGGTCGGATTTGAAAAATTCAAACGGATTTGGATTCTTTAGATCACCTGCTTTCATTTAAAATTCATTTGAAGCAATTTGATTCATAGTTTAAAAATCACCTGAAGTGTCTAATACTATATACGTCAAAAATTGAGATAGTCCGTCATTTGTAATTATGAAAAATGTGGAAATGAACATGAGATTTCAGCATCTCGTTGTTGAAAAATGAACTGCCCCCTTTAAGTAAATCTACTCCTCGAAACAATACCTTGCCTATGAGTATCAAAACCAGTACTATAAATACTTAATTCCCGGGACTCATTCATCACTCAATTTCATCTGCTTGTACACGAATTTTGATGTCATGTCTACTTGCAAATGTGGTCAGAACTTGTTGAGATTCTGTATTCAACCCTGTATTTGTAACATTCAATTCCTCCAGGACAGGAAGTTTACTCAGAGTGTTCATGAACATACCAACCAATGACCCAAAGAACAGGTTGGGATTATCAGAAAGGTCCAATGTTTTCAGCTTCTTTGCCCTGCTTAGAAAAGTAAGCAATTCCCTCAAATGCCTATCCATTAGATCACATGAGCAAAGCGTTAATGCTTCTAGACACGGAATGATTGGTCGTAAGTACTTGACAACAGAACTTATTTTGATATTAACCAAACATAATTTGGATAATTTTTTGAGGGTACTCAACATTTTAACAACTTCATTTATAGGTCTTAGTTGACCATTTCGAGGCATTACATCTTGTAAAATGAAGGAGGAAATTGAGTCGCTGATGTTTCCTAAGTACCTCATCATAACTTGGTCGTCAAAATGAAATCCAAACAAAAGCAGTGATGTAAGCTTGACTTTATGTTTTTGTAAGAATCTTAATAGGCTTGTGATATCTACTGATAGGGACTTAGGTGGTTCCCAATCAATGTTGATAAGCCTCAAGAATGTGAGATTTGAAATCGAACCAAGCGACGTGTATAATGTTTCAAGATCAGTACTCGAGGAATTTACTTTTCCTTTAAAATACTGTAGCTTATCCATGCAATCCAGTAGATCGGGAAACCATGATGGTATATAGTGTAGGTCGAGATCAAGTGCTGTAATCACAGAAAGTATCCCATCACGTCTTCCTGATGATCTGGTAAGTTTCAACAGATAATGCACACTAGGGATCACATTGTGTTTGATTTGGAGTGAAATACTGTGCGAAATTTGATGAATCAAAGGAACTAGTTTAATGCACTGTTCATAGGAGAGCTGACCCTCAAATATATGAACTAGATGAGCGGATATGTCCATCTTCCACGAGTTATCAAGTAATTCTATTTGACTTTCTAACTCTTGCAGTTTACCTAGGTGGTACTGAAGAAAGTCTGCTATTACATTTTGTTGCAAGCCACAGCAAAAAACCAAGACTTTAGAAACCCAAACCACATCTGTCCCGAAAGACCATAGTGTTTCGTCAAAGTCATCCAAGGTTTTTCTCTCAGATTTAAGTAAGGATACCGTATGAAATGCAGTACAAAAAGAATGGAAGGTGGCATGCAAGAAAGATAGAGAGTTTCTCCTTTCTAAGCCTTCTCTTGAAGTGTCTCTCTTAAGAATCCCCACTTTACAACCTAAGATGCCCACACCACTTTCAAATTCAGATTCACTGAATAAATACCTATTGCCATTAACGCTCATACTATTCAGACCTACCTTTCCCAGTTTATTTAATAAATCTTTCAGCTCATCATCAATCTTGTTATCAGTGTCTAAATCTTGCGAATCTGTCTGCTCATTACTTTTCTCTTTATATCTTTTCCACATGTGTTTCACAGTTTTCAGATAGAGTTGTGTTGTGGTTTTTGGTGTTGTGTGTTGATGTTGCCATAAAAGGCAAAGCATAAGAAGCAGAACCGGTATGGAGGACAAAACTTGCATATGTGGTTCTGCTTCAAGTTTCATTTTCAGGGAAGAAGCATTTTCTTCATCATCTTGGAAGAAATGATCGATGTACTTATGGATACATGTCATAGAGAACCCCTCTAATTTTACCTCCAAGTATTTTTGTATATCTTTTCCAAGGATTCCTTTCCTATCGGATCTGGTTGTAAGAATAATAACGGACTCGCGCTGCAGTCTATTATGAAGCATTTTATATATTTCACTTGACTCGTTCTTTAGGACAGCACAACTATCCTCATCTAAGCCATCAATAAGGAATAGAATTTTCGAAGCATTTTGCCTAATATATTTTTTGAGCCCATTCTTTGAAATATTGCTATCTTCAGGTAGTGCATCTTGGAATATGATATCAACCAAATCCATGTCCCTATCTTGTATGTCTTTAATGCGTATTACAAACACTAGTGAGAATTTGGACAATAAGGACCCAGAGTCATTCATTGCCCATTTGTAAGCCAGATAAGAGGTCAATGTACTTTTTCCACTCCCAGCATCCCCTGTTACAATAACTTTATTTGCACTTTGACCTTTTTCAGTTTTTAGAGTCACTAGTTCTTCAGTACAATCTAATGTATGAGAAGAAGAATTTCTCACCCGGACCATTGTTACGTCAACAAACATGTCCTCCATTTGTTTGGTTTGTTCTGGTATCCATGGTAACAAATCCATCTGTTCAAACTCGTCCACGTAGTATTCCTTTACCTCTCTCTGGCATTCCAGCAAGTTGAAATCCACAGCAGTTGCTTCTGTATTATCTGCAAATGATTGCAATAATATTAAAAATACATAATAATCCAATTGAAACCATGGAGAGCAAGGCATTATCATCGTACCATTTTGTTGGATATTTTTGTATTGGTCATTTTGCAGTGAAACTGGATTTTCTATTTTCAAATACTGTGGCATCGTATGTTGGGTGTTTTACAACGATCATCCAATTCACACAACTTTAAATGAGACAAAACGTTAACTAAAACACAGTTGGACTTACACACATAAGAAGTCTGCTGAATTCTGCAGACTTACCATTGTAAAATCTGGCCCTGATCATACGGTTTTTGGCAATTTTGCAAAATCTTCTTTTTGCTCTAACTTTAACAGTACTTAACCTAGAAAGTTGGTTGAACCTCCATTTTGTTGCAAATTTTGTCACCTTTAATCTAAATCCACTTTTAATAAAATATTTTAATTTTTTGAACATACCTATCAAAGATCATTAAGCTCTATATTTTCTGTTGATTGTCTTAAAAATATGCAGATTTATTTTACATTTCCTATTGTTTTCTTGAAATGAAACTTTGCTGGTATTTTGTAGTAAGCACAAGGATTGTGAATCTATCAAAAAATCAATTTCGGCAAATTACGACCTTGACATGTATTTTCACCTGCAGCGTAAAATGAAGTTTCTGGCATTTACTGCTCATACGGGCTCGACGGCAACATATGTGACCCGTCATATCAAAAGGTACCTTAAGGTCGGCAAAATCAAAATAGATTTTTTGGTTTCATCTGAAAGCTGAGAGTTTAAGCTTTAAAATGACACCTTGATTTTGGTTATTGGATGTTTGGTTGCGAAGTTACACTCAAATTGGTAAAAGGCATCGGGCTGATTCGGAAAACTATAGTTCTGAGAAAATCGAGTTTGAAGTTCTTGTACTTAGTAAATACTGAATGGAGAGAGGATTTTTAGCTAGGTTTTTAATACATTTTTCTTATGTTTTGGATGTTAGAACCTGTTTAATATTATAGATAACCTTTCTGATGAAAATAGAAATTCGACCTTGGACGTGATTTTTAACTATGCTTAGCTTTAATAGCCCGTAACTCGTAATGTACTATGCCGGTATTAAGGTACCTTTCGATATGACGATCCACATATTATAAACCTGGTATCAGGGGATCAGAAATAAAATTCATTTAAATGTTTCTTTACCTGCTGACCTTTGCTGTGTCTGACCTTGGGATATGTTCTGGTCTCCATGGATGACTGTCTGACTTCCACTAACATTGTATTTATTTTCTATCACACCCGGGGGATCAGCAATATCTGAAATGTTTCCATTAATGTCCTTACCTGTTGACCTTTACTGTGTCTGACCTTGGAATATGTTCCGGTCTCCTTGGATGACTGTCTGACTTCCACTTACATTGTATTTATTTTCTTTCACACCCGGGGGATCAGCAATATCTGAAATGTTGCCATTAATGTCCTTACCTGCTGACCTTTGCAGTGTCTGACCTTGGTATAGGTTCTGGTCTCCTTGGATGATTGTCTGACTTCCACTTACATTGTATTTATTTTCTATCACATAAACAGATGAGGCACCTAAAAATAAGTGATATGCCAAAATACTGAAAGTCAATTAATAAAATATCAAGGATGATGAATATAGGAGATGACACTTAGTAAAAAACGTAGCTTAAGGTTTTTTTATCCTGCGTACAAGGTTTGAAAGAAGGCGGTATGATAATTGAAATTTACAATGCTTGTCACTATGAAAAGAACTGTAGTAAATAAAACATGCATACTGGTGACTCTATTAGGGAATGCATGCCTCTATGTATTAATTACCTGTTGAGCGATGAATTCACTAACATGCCGAATCCAAACTAAAAACAAAACACTTGACTAAATACACAAGAATATCATTTGTAATAATCAAAGTTTGGTGATATTAGCAATTTTTGATATAGTAGATTTTTCAAATTGTTGATTTTCTAAACACAACCCTTACGCTTGGGACATTATTCACACCTCAAAACATTAATATCGGATTAGTCACTGGCAGATTCTGTATTAGCCAATCACAATAAACAATAGTTATTTTTACTCATTACGTGGGTTGGTGTATGTCTTCCAAATTTGTTCATATTAGACGTACTACTAAACGGATTTTTATGAACTAAATTTTAGAATAGTCTATTATGGCATTCATTTAATGTATATCAGAAATTTAAACTCCTGGGTCTTAATACCACAAAAGAAAGAGGCCAGATACGCGTAACGTCAAATTAACTCGTTAGATATTATGTACCTGTTGTTTTTGCTATCTCTAATGCTTCTGCAACTTGACCTTGTCGTCCCTCAATTGGTCCAGGTTGATCTACACACTTGTCTTCCGCAGACTCCAACTGCTTCACCATCAAAGGCTCAGATGGATCTTTTGATTGATCTTTACTCAGCCCTTGCTGGTCATTGGTTGGCGCAGGGTTTGATTGGCTAGACATGCTGGAAGTGCTAGGATACTTTTCAGCCATCCTACTGCTCAGGAAGGAACTTTCAGCCCTATTTAGAAAATACATGAGTACCAGTAAATAGAACATCAATACCAGTGATCCCTATTTTAAGAAATGTATTCTTAAGCAATTAAGAATTAAAATGAATTTATTGGTTTATTATAACTCGATAATCAAACATAAAATTCTATGTTTTAACAAGTTCAAATTTAGAAGTTTCTTAATTGATATTGCGTATGTTATAAGGAACATATAAACAAATATTTCATAAAAGTGGTAGGAAATTATGTGGCCAGAATTTCTTTTTATGCAATGTTTTGTGTGGTAACGTTTAGTAACGTTTATGACATTTTGGTGTAACTTTTTGGTAACGTTTGTGACATTTTGGAATTTAAACATGCTCATTCATGCAGGGATAGAACAATTTTACAATCTCTGATTAGAAAATACTTTTTACGTACAAAGTAACAAACGTATGACTGAAACCCTACTTATGTGATAAAGTAAAAACAGTTCAATTTTTACTAGAATGAGCCATAAGCGTATGGGGTTGGTACTCTAAATTGGTGGAATTTATATGATGTCAGGTGTCTATCACTCAAGACCGGGAATCGAATCCATCACTCATTGTTGCAAAAGTGAGTAATGGTATCGAACAATTTTGGCATCTCAATTTCAAGTTTACAGGGTGATACACCCCCCCCCCCCGAAAAGGCTCAGAAAGATGCCATTTTATTTTTACTATTGCGGCCATTTTTACTGGGTACCATATTTTTTTGAATCCAACAACACAATTTTTTAAAGGACTCTGTTATTACCCTGATGAGTATATCGATTGATCATTTCGATTTAATACTTATAAAATTATAAAATTTAAATTAAATGTTCTATAGAAATATTTGAAAAACAAAACCGCCTTCACAGCCATACCTATCACCGGGAATAAATTTGGGAAACAGTCATATTCGGATAGCTTAAAGGGTAATGGTAACAAGGTGACGCAACTGTTGCTACAGGAAGGGGTACTGTAGCCCCTTCAAATAGAGTGCAGAAACTTACTTGGACTGTCTAGGTCGAGCTGTGATATTTTTTTAATTTATTATTCTATCTATCAAGAAAATATTACTTCTGACTTGTTACCCAGTGTAAAATGCCAAATGTGATGTAAAAACACTTTTATAGTTTTTCCGCAACATCCAATACGCGTCAAAACAAACTTTGTTAAGAATAAGCACGGACACTCTTTAAAATCAGTATTAATCCAGGTCAAAATATTATTTTCACTTCAATTAGGACTCAAACACCTCCGTAATGCATGTATGCCTTTGACCAAAGTAGTGTACGTTATTCGTACGACTTGGTTCTAAAATGTTATGTGTGACTCAGCCCTTCATGATGAGATGTCTTTTACTTACAAAGTGCATCCATAGACAACACGCTGGAGAAAACGTCATGGTAGAATAATAATAAGAACATTCAAGTAGACAACCACGCATATTAGTTGACTTTTTTGTACAACAACCTTGCCATCATTGTGTTAAAGCAAAAGTCCAATTTCCAAAGATAAGACTATCTTTATCAAATATGACTCGCCTATTTTTGATAATAATCTTATGTAAAGCGTACTTTGGTAAGTATGCCATGGAAAGTTGCACGTAGCCCGATCACGTTTAAGGGGTTTTCTCAGAGATGCAGTTGCTTGCGACTGTGGGATAACGATTTTGTCATTTTATAAAATAGTAAAAATTCAAAAAATTGTTTGCATCATTTTTGCGTACACAAGTTTCAACGCACGCTTTACTAACGTGTTTGGTTAATAACGCGCCACATCTCTGCGTAATATATACGCGGGAATTTATGCAGATGCAGATGTGGCATCAAAGTAATAAAATTTTATTAAAAAACGTCCAGTTTTGTCATTTTTCTTGAAAACTAACACGGTGACCCTTTTTTATTTCAATATTTTGAAGTACGCAAAACATGCTTTAACATTATAATGGACAACTTATTTTTACAAGTACATAATGATCGACTTTAATGAGCTCTCCCTATACTTTGTGTGGTAAATTGGGTGAATTTTTGGGAAAATGTGTACTTTTTGAGATGCCTGTATCTCAAAAACGAGCACGGTGAACTATATTTTTTTAAATTTTAGATTTTTATCAGCACAAATAAATCTATCAAATACTAATTTTTTTTAGATAATTAATGGAGATTTTGCATCTCTGAGAAAGGGGTTACTTAACATTTGGTTCAAGTTAAATGTATTCCAACTGATTTTCTAATAATTACCAAGGCTTTGTGATGAAAAACACTAAACATTTGGCATTCTGAAATGCATGGTGACATTATTAACTTTTCATTACCAACCATCATCGGAATTACTCTAATTATTATGAAGACCACATTTTGGAAGCTTACAAAAAATATGTATTGACACTTACCGTATATTAACTTTTGTTGCTAAATTGAATTTTCTTGCAGCCCCTTCATTTATTAGTTTTAGCTCTATGTTTGTTTAAATATGTTATTAATATCATTAGCATATGATAAGAATTTTTAATCTGGAATCTGATAATTACACTTGCCACTTGCAAGGGAAAATCTCGAGATTGAAATTATGTTACAGATTTAATGATCCTATTTTGCAATAACTTACAATAACACAAAAATGCAGGGATTCCCGAACAAGAACAATTATGAAAGTCTGCTCACGCTTCGCGTTCGCAGCGAGGTTCATCAAGTAATTTTTATAGGGGTATCGAGATACGCCGCCATCTTGTGTCGCTCATGGACCAAGGAATTTCAAAAAAAAATCCTTGTCATGGACAGAGTGATTGTACTTCCTGATATATTCGGAGATTGGCTCGATATCAAGGCAGATTGCGTAAAATTTCATTTGACGCATATACAGCGTGTGCATTTTGTTTCACGTGCAAACCGTGTCTGCGTATCAAGTAGCGTGTATTGCGACTTGCTCTGATCCAAGTACGCCAATTTTCCCGCTAAACTGTTGCAAAGACTCTCGAAATATAGCATGCGGAGCCGTAAAATGCTGGAGGTACAATAGTCCAAGAAAATTAAATTTTGACATCGAACAAATTGCTAACAAAGGGTTTTCTTCACTTTTCATTTTTTACAGTATCAAAAATGATATACTAAAAATCCGCTTAAATTCGAATTGAGGAAATATGAAAAATTGGAATAAAAACAAAATGGCCTCCATTTTACTGTTTTTTACTATATCTTGAGATTGGAAAGTCACTAGAAAGAAAAAAGAAAAATTGGTGTCGATATGAATGAATGTCTATGGTTGCAAATATGACAATAATAATATTATCGAGCGGTTTCATCTGACCTTATTTGCATAATTTCAAAATGACCGACAGTTTATTGGGTTATTCTAATAGGAGCCTATAGTAGTCTATAGATTAAAAGGCTCACGAGCAAAAGGCATCTTTGCCTGTTTTTAAGATCAATGGTTGCATTATTATAATACATGAGTTTTTGCTTCTAACATACTTTGCATAGAATCAAAATGGCTGCCAGTTTGATATATTTTAACAATATCTCTAAACGGAAAAAAACGTTAGGAACATTGCCTCAGCCAATTGGTAGAAATAACTATAACACTGCTGAATTGTAAAGAAAGGTCAGGATGTTAGGACAATATAGAAAATCTTCTAAACTTCCTCATTTGTGGACAATTTTTATACCAAACATGATTGCCTAAAGTACATGTATTTTTTCCTGCTTTATATAGAGCTCCGATATTTCAATTTTGAATTATAAACTGTGCAAGAGAATCACCAGTAAATGTCATTGAATTACAACAGAAGCAAATTTCTAATCAAAATTTCTCATTCACATGTTTTATATTCAAAATGACAACATTTTTACAGGTTAAGGTATTATGGTCACTTCTTTGTGCTTATTTCAGACATCTTAAATTTAAAGAATTAAATTACATAATTTGTGGGCAGATATTATTGTTATAACCCTCAAAGCAATGTTCGGTTTATTATGCTCCAAGTTCTTACAGTTAAAAAGGTTTTTTTTGAAAAGACAACACCAAGGGATTCTTATTTTGTGACAGTTTGAGCTTACAATTATGAATAAGATAATTAAAAAAAAAACAATTTTCTACTGATTATGTTCCATCGATGGTTTAGATGTTTAAACTTGTTTTAATGTCACTACAACCCAATAGTTGCAACATCCTCATACATATTGACATCACTTAATGGGCCTTCTACGGTATAATTTTGAATATAGCAGTGTCTGATGTAACCTTTATAGCCATTTTCCATTTAAAATATGTTTTAGTTCTGTCTTAATGTCACTCTAGTTCTTTCTTGAGGAAACATTCAATTTTGTTGCTGTTGGAGGCTTTATTTTGAATGCCAATTCTAATTTAAAACATTTCGGAGTAAACATTGCCTGTGTAACATCCACAGTCATTTTCCCATTATTACCTAAATATAAACCTAAATTGTTGGTGCCATTGTGAAATTTTCGAATGATTAAATTTTAATTCAAATGTTTTTTATTACAGATCTATAAGCATTTCCCAATAATAAATAATTCAAATTCAAATCTTCATTCGTCATCTTAATAGCTATTGCGACTATTTATTTGTTTGGACAAAGTGGAGTATATTCCTTAACTGTAATTGCACATTATGCAAAATGTATTTTAATTTATCAACAATAAACATTAAAAATAAAACATATTTTCCGATTAGTTATCATTAGTAATCTTATTTTTTTTTTGTGTGGTCAAAGAACATTGGTTACATGCTTTAGTAAATCTCTGTTTAAAATGTACTTTTCAGCAGAGTACAGATTCCTTTGATGTACAGGCCAAATCTCATGATGCGGTAAATAGAGTAATCAACTTTGGCGGCCATTTTGTATATGCAGATAAAATCTTTATGGACAGCTTAGAGAAATGTATTGTGAAGAAAAACATTTGTTAGCAATTTGTTCCACGCCAAGCATCAAAATTGAACATCTTTTATGGTCTACAATAACTCATCGTCCATGAGCGATAATCCAAGATGGCTACCGTCACATAGGATTTACATATGGCGGTGAAATCAAAATGGCGGCGAGTACCTGTTCCCCTTTTTAAATTCCTTGATCTGGATGGACTTGACCGGTTAATTCCCTTAATCGATGAAAAAAGTTATAGAGCTTGAACATCCTTCAAACAAATGAATAGGATTTCAACTGAAATGACACCCCTTGTGGGAAATCCTCCACAGAATGGCTGCTACACGTGTAATAAAGCCAAGGTGAAAAGATTCGACACCGTCCATGTGGACATTGTAATTCCTGGGGGAATTTATCGCAGTTCATTCGGAACACTGTGATTCCTGTTGGAATCTTAGTCTTCATTGTTGGTCCCACACTGATTACTTGAAGAAATGTGTGATTCAAAAAAACCTTACAATCTTTACATGTAATTTTCTTATGGAAAAAAAAATATGCAATAGACCATGAATTGAACTTTTAAATACCATTTGTTCCATTTCAATCGGTAATGTACAACAAAAGTTATGCTTTGTCAAATATTTGGATTTAAATTTTCTCGTCCAATTTCACGATTTTGTAAGTTCCCCTTAAATGAAGTTCTATTAAGTATTATATTGTTGTATTGTCACTGATTTGCTCACTCAACCGTAACAATGTTTACAAATAATTATGTGCATCCTCTCTTTTACTTGTGCTGAAAAAATGAATAAATTTGATGTAAAAATAAGACAGAGATGATACATTTTCCAAGTTGACCCATTTTATTCCATTCAGAAACACCCCTACTTTTATCATGTTTATGGCCAATAATCATGAAATTGGACCAGACAAAATCCAACCCAAATATTTGATAAAACATAACTTTTATTGTACACTACCGATTGAAATCCAACAAATGGTATCTAAAAGTTCAATTTATGGGCTATGTACTTTCTATACTATCCGTTGTATTCAAGAAAATTACACGTAATAGATTGTAAGTTTATTTCTGGGACAGCCTGTAAAGCGCTAGTAAATATTGTAAACAGCAGGATGATCAAAGATCAAATATTTATCATCAAGATATTCGATATTCTTCAAGAACATCAAGAATCTTATTAAATATTGTGATATTTTAATAAAAGAAGACACGTAAATCACAGTGTATATATTACATATGTATGTTAATTGGGTTTCCATCTATGCATACTTAAAAGCATCAAAGCAGTATAGCATCGTAAACTTCTTATAATACGGAATGGTACAAAATGTGACCCCACTTTTATTTTACAACACATCTCCTCAATTA
>JXSR01S005235.1:23053-33366 GCA_000969725.1 Ophiothrix spiculata
TATCAAAAACCTTTTGTCCGATTTGGCTCAAATTTTGGAATTAAGATTTTTTGCTTAGCTCTATGCAACAGGCCTATTTTTATCTAAGTCAGAGCAACTTCATTTTGCCTTTAATACCACCTTAAATCAAAGACAAAAAAGAGTTTATTTAACACAGTTATGCTCTTTACTTTATGACGCTAAATTTACCGGGCCATGGACGCCATGTACTCTTAACTTATTTTATACGAGTAGAAATTGACTAGCAGCTTGAATATCTCTGATTCTTTCATCTCTATCTACTCGCAACTATCTTCTTCTCTATGCAATCAAGATTTCTGATTATCATTTTTGTAAAATATGTTAGACATTAAAGATGGTATAGTAGATTATAGGAAAGAGATCTATGTATTGTTAAGGACAAATGATGCAAGAACGTTGTTTCTCATTTGAATACCATGATGTAATGCTGCCCAACAGTAAAAATGCAGTATGTGCATTGATAAAGCATGGCAGATACATCCTATAAACATGTAATATCACTTGAATCCACTCCCATGCTAGAAGGTTGTATGTACATATGTTTGATATAGTAGATACTGCCTTTAGTTATGAAAGACAATGATCATCTGCTTATTTGTGCAGGATTTCTCCAAGGGAAAAGGAAGTAGTTTGCAATGTATCTGCAATGCACATACTGTGTTTTTACTCTGTTGGGTAGAATGGGTAACATATGAGTATATTGTATAATGTGTCATGATTTGAATTACTTTAAGAAATTACTATGATACAGTGGAAACTCTTTGAAGTTGCTAGTGCTGGAGACAAAGGAATTAGTACTTAATATCTTAATTTTCATTCCAGTAGGGTTAAAAAACATGACTCTTCAAACATTATTGGTAGAGTACCCAGGAATACTTTCATAACAGGAAATTTTCTTACAGCAGATCTTGTTACAAAGAGGTTTTATTGTATTACCTTACATGTAAGTTGTATGATAAGGCAACAAAAAAAAAGGACTGTCTCAGGTTCCCGTGCGCATAGGTTAAAATTAATTCAAATTTTACCGCATTTCTTTTTTTTTAGGTTTTCAGGAGATTTTTTTGCTGTTTTTATTTTTTTCTTTCATCAAAAGATAAAAAAAGAGGAAAAAATTTGCTTTGCAGCCAAAAAAAAGTGACTTAAAATTGTAATAATAAAAAATTTCCGTGTAGCGCATAGCCTTTTTTACTTAAAAAAAACCAAGACAAAAGATGTGTAGCGCTTGGGGTTTTGGGCCTAAGGAACCTGAGACAGAGTTCTTTTTTTTCTTTTGGCGTAATAAAAAGTAGTAATGCATGTTATGTCAAGAGTGAATCACAAATCACAATTTTTTGAACCAAGATTAACTTGGTTTCGGACTGCCATGTCCAAGGTTCTTTGCTAGAAGCAAATCTACCGGTCCTTCTGACTGGCAGGTTATTTTCAAACTGAACAGCATTTTATTGTATTTATCAGTCAATTTTCAACCAGTGTTTTACAAGTAACGCAAGCTATTCAGAGTGACAAGCCAATGTAAAGCCAATGTTAACTATAGTTTATCTCAGAGTTGTTTTTCACTCGTTCGTGTGTGTTTTTCACGTCGACGCTTGTTAAGGCCTTTTGCGTTCTGATACTTATGATGCACTTATTTATGCACGTGTTTGCAGAGCGTGATTTGTTGATTTTGATTATTTATGCTCACGCTGTTGACGCGCGCCTTAAAGAGTTGCGTACACGGCCTGATTTGAAATGAAAAACAACCTTGAGGAACATATGTATCAATGTATACATAGGGAAACAGGCTGTTATCAATGTAAAAGTCACCTAGTACTCACACAGGTGCAATCTGAATCCTAGCTTAGACCATCCTTATGTAAAGTAATTTGCTCATCGTGTGATGGTAATTAAAAACACATGCAACTAAAAAGGGTAGGAAAGGTCAGTACTTCTTGTTTTTTAAAATTTAGGTTGGAAAAGAATTGATATAATTATCACATTAGTTTGTTATTGAATTGCATGTTTAATACCATTGTCTAGATTTGTGCAACAAGGGCCAAATTTAATTAACATAACATTAATGATGGTCACTAAATCAACTTCCTGTGTAGAAACAGTTTTATTAGTCAGTGGTAGAAAGTGAAGTTGACTCTTGGATATATGAAACTTTTTAGGGTCCGAAAGATTAGTTATGTTACTGGTATAGAAACAGAAAATGAAAATATTGTTAAGGTAGTCACTGAGAAGTTATATTCCTTGTAAAACTGCCAGGTTTTGTTGTGGTTGGGTATCTTTTTGCCAGGGGGTTTTCACATTGATACGTATATTTGTGTCTGCCTTTGCATCAATGTTTTTATCATAGATGAAGGCATCCCATTAGTTATGTTCTAGGTATGTTTAGGGAAAATTACCTTAATAAATAACGAATGTGAGTAAATTGACTGTGTTTTTTTATCAAAAATTGATATATTGATGCATGCACTGGTAATTTAGCTAAGTAATAGGTTTTAGAGAATGGGGCAATCTACACGGAGTGCCGATCCAGTTGCAAATGCATCTCGGAGATGCGCATCTCCAAGATCCGTATCTCCGTAGACCGCTTGCACGTACGTGTACACTGAGTGTTGTGCAACAGATCCGGATCTGATGCCCATGTAGCCACAGTCTTCTGCAAAGCGGTTTATGGAGATGCGTTTTCATCTGGATTTGCACTCCCGTGTAGATTGCCCCAGTGTCAAATTTGTCATGTTTGGCAGGCACATCTATGTATAAACTTTGGTGAAGAACCATATTCTTGGTTTTTATCGGTAGAGATAAGACATGTACTTAGATGCCAAAGGATTTCACTGAGAAGGAAGAAATTGTATAGTTCTAATATGATATGTGTACTATTATTGAGGTACTACATAGGAAGAAAATATTGTTGCAATAAGGATGTCCTAAGTATGTTTTATATGGGTAAAGCTTACTTCAGAGTGTGTCACTTTAAGGTGGTTTTAGATGTGCTGTTGTTATGGAGACTACCAAGCTTGTAGTTGGGTCAGATGACCAAGCATTTTCAATTTTTAGTTGTCTTAATGTAGCATGACACATTTGCATATTACCGCAATGGGCTGTCACAAGAAAAGTTGAATTTATTCCAACTCAAAATATTGTGTCGATGCGACCATTACAACAGGGTAATCGATATATCGGCTTGTCGTGCTTGCCGCAAAAATTTCCAGATGCGACAAGGTCAATTTCAGCACTTTAAATTTTTGATGTCACACTCGTTGTACAACCACCACGACAGACACTCTGAAACCAGAGGTGGTTTTCAGGATATCCCACAATGCATTATTCTGATACACTGATTGTACAATATGCCTGCAAATCCAATTCAACTCCTATACTTATAGGTTTCTGACGTTTTTGAGGTGTCAGCAATGTGGGTAAACACTGGGCTATTGTGAAAAGAAACACATCCCTAGAAAGATATGAATGAGTATTATTCAATGGAATTCTCAAATTCCTAATAGCCCCTTGTCCAGAAAACGATTATTGCCTATTATATATCAGTGTATCAGAATAATGCATTGTGGGATATCCTGAAAACCACCTCTGCTCTGAAACTAGCTTTAATCACCATGTGTAGGCACAGCAAATGATCTCCTTGTAATTCATTTTGTCTAAATGCAATAGAGTTTATTTGCATCACAGCCACGATGGGTCGTGGTGGAAAAATCTGAAGTCAACCCAACTCTGTGCTATGTATTATTGTAACCAAAACACAGGGTTATTGATTTTCTCAGTGCAGCAAGGTCAAGATTGCAAACTTGAAAATGTTGATGTCTTTCTGACAACCATAATAGGCACTTTGATACCAGCTGAACAAAATAATGTTATTAGTACATTGTTAGTACATTTGCTTTTTCAAGAAAGAATAATTTTTTTTATAATATATGCCAAAGTTCTAAGTTTCTCGCTATTTGATTAGATATTTGATTTTGAAATGTTCTTGTTATTTTTAAATAGCTTGGGCTTAACGATAGACAAAACGTACTTGCCAAACAAGTGTTACAAGTTGTGTTGATAACAAATCTTATGAATATATATGGTAAAAAGATATGGTTCAATTAAAAATGCATTTTTTGCTGATACAGGGAATGTTTGCTATGTAAATAGCAGATGTTTCTTTTTTTTTAATGAAGTGATGTTGTTTCTGGTATTGTTTTGTATATTGTCCAAATTAAGAAGTATTAAGATTTACAATTTTCAAAATGTTGGCGAATGTCAATCAAAGTATAGGATAGGCTATTGTCTTTGACGAAAGCAAAAATTCCTGGGTGTCTTAGTTGTGTTTTTTCTCATGTAAACACAAAAGGATTGTTACAGATTGCAATTTCTCAAGTGGAGATTATCTCTACTTATTGCATCCGTTGAATAGAATAAGTAATGGGTCAACAAAATAGTTTACAAAATGCATTGTTACGCACGGACAGAACATTTGAACTTAAGCAGTGTATTAACTTAAAATCTGTTTTTGGACAACCTATCAGAGAACATTTTAAAGCATTTTTAAGTTTTTGACCTATTTTACTTGCCGATTCATTTTCTGAAAAATTTGGAAAGAATTTCATAGCTAAATTTGTAGAATAGGTACCTTGTTTAGAGTTTGTGAATAACGAGGTTTCCCAAACTTACTTCCTCTGCACACATCTATGGTTATGTTCATGTTTGGGCATTTTCCAGCAGAGTTCATTTTTTAGATGCGTTGAAACTGATTTAGAAAAATTTAGAAAATATACTTAGGAGAAAAAAGATACCAAAAAGAGTTAACAATATAACACTTTAAAATCAAATAACTGTGTGTGAAGAAATCAGTTTGCAAGTTCAAGATGTTTTATTGTATAGTGATACTTGCATAAGCTTACTGTCAACCTGTCCTTGTGTAATTGTTGCTTTTACAACAGTTCAAGTGTAACCAGAGAAAATAAGATATCTTCTGGAAGTGATGCTTTATAACACTAATTGTTTCAAAGTTCTTGGCAAAAAATCTACTTACTATTTTTGTGAAGTGACGTTTTGCCTACTGCCAGTAAGCTTTCTCAAACTATCAACTTAGTCACCTATACGGGTCGTATAGATGACTTCACAAAAATAGTAAGATGTGAGATGAAATATTAAAAACGTGAGTACAAAACCTGGTTTAAGTTTGTCAAAGTAATATTAAAGTTACAAACAATGATGTATGATCCCTTGGATTTCTTGTTAAAGAGGTTGCACCCTGTACCCTACTAGCTTATAGCTCATTGAAGGTGTCTAGTTTAGAAGAATCAAGACTGGTACCTTTTTCCTGTAATTCTGCATTTTATTCCGTACTTGAACTGTTAATTAAAATTACTTATCGACCAGGAGAACAATTATTTAATATTTAAAGCTAATCAGAATGATTATTCATGTATGTATTGAATATACATAAGATTAGAAAACCCACAACCTATATATGCAATTTCTTGACACAGATGCATTATGTTATATTTGGTATATTGAGAGTTGTTGGCGATTTTATCGGAAAACATTGCTTGATGCTCATTTCTTAGGCCTACCACTGGCCTATGCTAGGAATGATTTACCACATTGTCAATGTGTAAAATGTACGCAGACAGCAGTGCGCACAGTCAAGGGAGAGATAAAATTGCCATAACTCTGAATGCACTTTCCATGCACTGAACTGTTTTTGTTATACACAGTTGGGCTGCTTTAGAGTTATAAGCATGACTGCATTGAAATCTCATAACGAATGCTTCAGTTGTATAATTAGGTTACTACTACGTATATGAAAAAGTAATTAAGGAGTTTTAATAAAGCGTATCCTAAGTATTTTTTCAATAACATCAGAAGTGATTTTGTGTGAATTTATTTGTATTTGTGAAAGTATATTGATCTTTACAGACCAAAGTTGTACCTTCAACATTGAGCATGCCAACTGGGTTACAGATACTTGTAACATTACTGTAACTGATGCAAGGGGTGACATTTCGTCTCAATGCACACAGTGGCTGGATTACCCCATCTTCAAATTCATGGCGGATCAGCACTGGTGCAGGGATAGGAGGTCTTCCTAATGACCTTTTCCGACTCTGCAGGCGTTGTCTATCACCTATTGGTAGTGTTCTTCCAACTTCTTCATCTGCTTCTTTCAATATCTGAGCATTGCTATCACTTCTATTTGTATAATCAGCAGCATGATTTCCAAACTCAGCATATGATACAGTTATTGCTTCCAGGTTCTCTATTTATTCCATGTCCATCTGTTTCCACTCCCCAAGTCAATTTCTGAGCATTGTTATTAATTTTATTCGCACAATCATGAGCATAATCTCCAAACCTAGCATATGATACACAGTTATTGCTACCAGAATCTGTTTTTATTTCATGTCTATCTCTTTCCACTCCCCAAGTCATTTTCTGAGCATTGTTATTAATTCTATTCACCCCGTCTTCAGCATAATCTGTAACCACAGCATAAAATACAGGTTCTGTTTTTATTTCATGTCTATCTCTTTCCATTCCCAAAGTCAATTCCTGAGCATTGTTATTAATTCTATTCACGCCATCGTGAGCATGATTTCCAGACCCAGGAGATAATACACAGTTATTGCTACCAGGTTCTGTTTTTATTTCATGTCTATCTCTTTCCACTCCCCAAGTCAATTCCTGAGCATCGTTATTAATTCTATTTGCGCAACCATCGGCATAATCTGCGCAACCATCGGCATAATCTCCAGACCCAGCATATAATACGCATTTATTGCTGCCAGGTTCTGTTTTTATTCCATGTCCATCTCTTTCCATTCCCAAAGTCAATTTCTGAGCATTGTTTTTAATTCTATTCGCACAATGATGAGCATAATCTCTAACCCCAGCGTAAAATACACAGTTATTGCTTCCCAGTTCTGTTTTTATTTCATGTGTATCTCTTTCCACTCCCCAAGCAATTCCTGAGCATTGTTATTAATTCTACTCGCACCATCAGCAGCATGATTTCCAAACCCAGCGTATAATACACAGTTATTGCTTCCCAGTTCTGTTTTTATTTCATGTCTATCTCTTTCCACTCCCCAAGTCAATTCCTTAGCATTGTTATTAATTCTATTCCTGCCATCTTCAGCATAATCTCTAACCCCAGCATAGGATATTCTGTTATCAGGTTCTCTTTCCATTCCCCAAGTCAATTCCTGGGCATTGTTATTAATTCTATTCACTCCATCTTCAGCATAATCTCTGACCCCAGCATAGGATAATCTGTTATCTGGTTCTTTTTTGATTCCATTCAATACCACTCCCTGTGCACCATTTTCTACGTCCCATTCATCATCATCCTCACTTTTGACTGTAACCGAGACTTTGTCCAGTCTTTCATGGTTATCATTCCGTACACCTGCATATCTGCTTGTATTTTGTCCGTCCCCATCTCTGCCATTGCCAATATCCATGCCTGCCTCATTTCCACCACCACCAATATCCATTCCAGTTTCATTTCCACCCCGTTACCTCCATTATTTTGTCTTTCTCCCGTAGCCAAACTATCATTGTTTATACAGTAGAAACTCATTATAACGAAGTTGCTGGGGACAGACAAATTACTTCTTTATATCCAAAATTTCGTTATATCAGGGTTTTTAAAACAATAAAAAACAAAAGAAATTAGTAAAATGGTACATGAAAATTACTACTTTATAACAGGGTTTTTCTTATATCAGATTTCGTTATAATGAGGTTCTACTGTATAACAATTTCCTATCACCTTATTAAACTGTTCACAATCGTCATCCTCTCTTTGAACATCCCCGTTCATTTCAAACACTCTTTGGAAATTTAGAATAAAATCATTTCTCAATGCCTTGGCATCCTCAGTTATTGGTTTGTCGGAATCTCTTAGTTTTCCACTGCCAAACAAAATTGCAATAAATGTATGCAGGCTGATATATCTTCTGACTTTCGCTTGGAACGGCAAGAAATGTTGGTCAATATGTATGGACTTGGCATCTAAGAATTTATCTGTTGAGATCCAACCTTTCTTGCTAATTCTTATACATCCCAAGAATGGGATAACTTCACGCAAACACAAGAACAGTTTATTGTCATGAATTTTTGAATTCAGTTTCAAACCATGCCATATGTCTGCCATTGAGATGATACTGGTTGGTTTCACACACAAGCATTAAAGTTATCCGACTTATTTTCCCAGGATTGGTTTAAGTTATCCGGCTTATTTTCCCAGATTGGTTTAAGTTATCCGGCTTATGTTCCCAGATTGGTTAAGTTATCCGGCTTATTTTCCCAGATTGGTTTAAGTTATCCGGCTTATTTTCCCAGGATTGGTTTCAAACCCAATATACAATGAAATACATCATGGCTGAGCAGATTTATAAAGATAGAAAACAGTCATAAAATATACTTGAAGGTGAACGAACATCCCTCATTCCATGATTTTGAAAAAGATTCCCATACTCTCACCTTAAATTGGGATTTTTTTAACATTTAGACAAAAATCATACCTTCAGGATTTCAAATCCTTGAATTTATAGTAAAAAAGCTTTGTAGTATTAACCTATCTGTATTATATAGTTAAGTGGCAGGCCTAGGATTTTCCAAATGAAGGGGAGGTAAAAATGTTTCGAGCAAAAATGGTACATGGAATGGAACAATGTTGGCAAGTTTGCTAAATGTAGCTAAAATTGTTACAATACGAAATTTGCACAAAATATAATGGCCAGCGCTATGGTACTACGTTGAATAGCGTATTTAAATGCTGTGTATTATTATTAAGCCATGCACGCAGTGCCTGGGTTTATCTAACCATGATCATATCTATAGCCGCGTTCAGACGGTCGGACTTAAGTTGCTTATGACCGGTCATAACTTGTATCGGTATTACTGTCCTAGCATGACAAAAGGAAGTAAGTGACATTTTTTACGAAATGCTGTTTTATAATTTCCGCCAAACAAAAGTAGGAGTCAGTTAGGTCACCAGAAAATCAAAAAATTTCATGTTGGAAACTTCAGCCACGTTCAGGCGGTCGGACATAAGTTGCTTGTGACCGGTCAGAAGTTGTGTCGGTAAAAGCGTCGGACATAAATTTGCAGTGAGAACAATAGTCGGATTTAACTCTATCGGGTATAGCGCGACTTATATCCGACGCATTTATACCCGATGAAGACCAGACATAAGTCCGGTCATAAGAATGCAAATGAGGATAATGAGCTTTAATTCCGTTGTTGAGTACCCTGTTATATGTGCGGCAGAGCATACCAGTGTATTCAATTGGCTCATTTGCATTCTTTGGAGTAGAAAATGATAGCGCTACTAGTTGTTACCGGTACATCAGTCTCGAAGTATTATGTGTAATCCGATTATCACCCTAACAACTAGTTCACGCTTTCTGGTTTTGAACCATGATCGAACTGATCACCATATTAAAGTATAGCATACACTGTTGTCAAGGGATGTGCGTGAACCAGTTATATACGAGGGAAGTTATCTCTTACGTCCTTTAGTCATGCTATGGCAGTAATACCGACACAAGTTATGACCGGTCATAAGCAACTTAAGTCCGACCGTCTGAACGCGGCTTAACTATCGGTCTATCTATCGTCCAACTTTCGTAAATATACTTCTTCTCGTATATGCTTCGATGGATTTTCGTGAAACTTGGGTAGATGGGCTGTGGGGGTGTTCACGATTTTGCGACCCAAGGTCATCGGGGGTCAAACGAGGGCGCTTTCGAAAATTCTTTAAAATGCTTCTTCGTCTACAGATTTCGACCGATTTCAACGAAACTTGGGTGGAGGCATCCTTGGGCGAGGCTACCTTCGTGGTGTTCAGGAATTTTTGATCAGAAGTCATCCAGGGGGTCATTGGGGTCAAGAAAGGTCAAATTATTAAAAAAATGATCAAAAATCAGTATCTGACCATGGGAAGGTGCTGGCATTATGGTTCTTGCATAGATAGATTGATAAAATTATACCAAACAGATTTTTGGTACCCTTGACCCCAAAGGTCAAAGTTCATGGGTAGCCGGCCATAGGAAGGTGCTACATATATGGTACTTGCGTAGATATATTGATAAAAATATACTGAAAAATATTTATGGTACCGTTGATCCCAAAGGTCATACGTCAAGGGTCAAATAATTTTTTTGGTAAATGTCAATGCAACCCCCTCAAAATGTTAACCCCACCTTATTTGAATTGAGCATCACATATCCGAAAATCGGCCCAATCGACTGTTTAATTAACCTTGAAACAGAAAAATGTCTGTATCTCTTAAA
>JXSR01S005236.1:0-19221 GCA_000969725.1 Ophiothrix spiculata
TTACTGTTCTTTAATAATGTATATATGTATCGTAAGCGCCTTTTAATGTTGTATGTTGATGGACTGAATAAATATGAATGAATGAATGAATGAATGAATGTACAAGATGTGACAAAATATTGCCGCCCTGATTAATGATAGATGTAACTTTGATCTTATCATCTGCTCGTTGAAGTAGATCTATTTGTGTTGTGGTAATGAACAAAACATGGTGCACACTCTATCAGAATTTAAAAGTATATTTGGTTAAATTCTTGCATGTTTCGTGTAACTGCTCTTTTGGCATTTTTAATGCCTTTTATGTATAATTTTATGTATTTCTAAAAAGTCTACTTATCTCTATAAAAAAAATTGATCAGTCCAGGCATGACGATCTTCCCGAAATATGATAAATGCGCATGTTGGGTGCGTGCACGTTTTATGAGAAAAAAACATTAAGCGCTACTGACATCACATGCGGATCATTATAAGAAGTCATTGTTACCTGATAATGACCGTGCAGTTGTTTGCGTAAAAGTAGAAATAATCTTATTAGATTAGATCGCGCTATTACGCAGGTTATTAATGGTTACTAATACATGTGCAGTCACCGACTTTTTCTTAGGTTACTCTGGTTTCCTCCAGCTCATGCTATCCATGGTGTAAATATAGATATCATTTCATGTTTTCACAGCCCGAAAATCAAGCAAGTCATACAACTGAGATATAAGAATCAACTCAACTTCTCTGTTTGGATCAGATCCTAAAAGCTTTACGGTCTTCCTGACATTCTCTCAGAATCAATGTTAGTAATAACCTATTTCCTCAAGACAAGAATCATTTCACACCAAAAGGAGGAATTTTGAAATTGGACGTGTATAAAATGTCATCTTGACACTAGGAATAGTATGGCGATATAAAAGCATGATTGCTGGTTATTATGTCCAAGGGGGCCACTGTCGTTGCAAGTTGGACACCATGCTCATACACGGCCTTTCAAAATGGACCCTAAATAAGTAATTATTCTTCGTTCATATAATACCCTAAACAAGTATTTTACCATGTTATCCACTACCCTAAACAAGTATGTTCAAATCAAGTCTGAAAACATACCCTTTTCAAGTTAGCCTTAATTAATGTTTTCCGTAAGATGTTCTTACCTTATTGGTTATATTTTGCTCTTTTAAGATCACAACTGCTGATAACAACACTAACAAAGTTAACTTATAAAGTTATCTGCTAAATGTTCTTTTTGGTTGTAAACAACATTTTTTTGGAAAGATCGTATCGTATTTTCATACCCTTTCCAAGTATGAAGCTATTGTAAACTACACCTTTATTTCCATATTTTTGCAATTTTGATCCCTTTCCAATGTACTCAAGTACATCGCCCGTTCATAAAACAACCCTTTTTACTCATTTTTGTGTTAGCGCATGTTGTCCAGCTTGTAATGAAAGTGGCCCCCTTGGTTAGTATACTTTATATATAGAACCATTTAGATGTGCTGAAGGCATTCACTTTAGTTTTCAACCAAATCTATCATTGTAGTTGTAGATATTTCAATAAATGTACATGAAATATGTGTGGAAAACCACTGTACAAAACATAGAGTAGGTGAAATCAATTTAACTCTAACCTGCTTTGTTTTCTATACATTAAGTCATCAAATTCTGACAAGTTACTCCAGGCATATGACATGTTTTCCTCTGAAAGAATATTTGCTTCATTTTAAAATTCCTGAAAGAAATTGGATACCGAAGTGGAAAGCATCAAGTCACTTAATACAAATTTGTGATATTTTCATTCTTGAGTTTAATTCACAAAAAAAAATGTTTATGTTCTTTTGTTTTATTATATATTCTAAATTGCCCATTGACTTGAAATTAATGTTAGTATATGTGATTGTATAATTGTGCCTATTAAAAATGATAAATTATAAACGCTTAAAAAACAGAAAATCAGAAAATGGTATTTGAAAGACATCCTGCCATAGTATATTGGTGTCTCCAGTTTTCAGTAAATATGCTCTAAATTAGCTGCATCTGCAAGGTTCGACTTAGAATTAGATTGTGCTGTGCAGTCTTGCCCAAGATGTTCCATAAAATGAATATATACATCTAACATAAGGCCAAAAAAAAATTGTTTGATTGGCGTAACCCGACCTACCTTAATTTTACCACCGACCCTATGGTAAAAAACCTCCAAATCCAAAATTTGATGGGAATCGATTCATGGGAGCCCAAGATATGGCTTGCAGGACATTCAAAATGACAAATAAAAGATGTGTTACAGAAAAAGTGAAGATGTTTTTGTATATGTGCCATATATTTTGTGTTCTTGTATGTGAAACACAGACTTAAAAAATAAAAAATAAAATATTAAAAAAAAAAAATCCGACCTACCTACCCTATTTTTTTTTCTATGTTACGCCAATCAAAAAATTATTTTTTTTTTTTGCCTAAGTTGGCATAATTCCCATCTATGGCAGTATGGTGTCTCACAAAATGGTCGAACAGATCGGGTGAAAAGAGACCTGACAGATCCATCCTTGTCATGAAACATTTTAGATGTATCTAGACAATCATGAAAGTAGAGCATCAGAGGAAAAATATTATTTCCATCAAAGATTTTGACTATTCTTTTTATCACCGGAAATCCTTTTATGCGAAAGACTTTGTATCAATAATAAACACTTGCCATAGCCCAAAGGAAGATGCATCCTGCTGGCCTATATATGATGAATGGATGAAAAGAAAGAGTCTAGAGAAGTCAAATTTCGACTTGCCCTAATCTTCAAAAGTGTATCCATTGATGTTATTTTTAGATCATGAGTATTTTGACTATTTGTTACAACTTCATGATGCTGAATTGTAATGTAAATAAGGAATCCATGAACAAAGTATTTCGATTACAAAAACGAGCTTTACGTACTATCTCAAACAGTCCCTACTTATGTCCAACAAAGCCTTTGTTTAATAAATATAATGTGCTAAACATCTTTGATATGTACACAAAAGAGGTTACTATTTTTATGTATAAGTATAAATATGATTTACTGCCTTGTTCTTTTAATGGAAGTTTTAGGGTAAATCAGGATATTCACAGCTACAATACTAGAAATAAGGGAGACTTTAATATCCCTAAAATTAAGCATAAAACAGTTTTTGCTGGTGGACCAAAAATATGGAATGACCTACCTATAGACATAAAGAGAGCCAAAAGTTTAGGTCAATTCAAATTCATGTTAAACCGTCTTTTACTAACATGTTAACTACTTGTATATTGTTTAAATGTTCAACACAATATAATTACTTTTTTCACATTCTGAAATGTTTTGTTTCTTCATGCCTACTTATGGTGGTTGAGTTGTGTGTTTGGAGGTTATGAGCGGTGTGTGTGTTTATGAATGATAATTGGGTGTGATGTGCGTAAGTGTTTAGTAATTTCTTATGTTTTATAGGTGGTGCAACACTCCTCAGGCTCTTGCTTTTAGTTGCACCTCCTCCATCCTTTTTTGATATTACTTGTTTGTGTATTCTTGTAAATTTTTGATGGAAAATAAATATGATATGATATGATATGATATGATATGAATTATCAGAGACTCATCAGAAACGTCAGGAAGATTCTGATAGTCAAGATGCATTGTATGCAATTATATGCAGAAACTGTAAATGAGTAATATTTACGGTTTTAAGGTGTTTTTTTTTCATCTCCCATGATATTTGGTGTCATCAACAGATTTGTGAACTCAGAATCATCCTGTCCTAGATCTGTACACAGTGGAATGACGGAATAGATTGCTAGTAAGACAGTGATTATAAGCCCTATGGAATTACTTTGTTTTATTTCATCTTATGCTGGCTTCAATTTGAAAGAGAATAAAGGAAGACCATGTGATGCGTACCTTATTATACATAAAGACTTATAGCATAAGATTCTTTGATTCAAATCTGGGTTGAAATCCCTTATCAGCTACATTAAAGAATGGATGTAAACTGCTAGTTGTTTGTAATAGCAGTTAAAGTGATATATGGTCAAGACATATGAAGTGTAAATCATCCAGAAATAAAATTTCTAAAATTTTGTCCGATGCCCCTTTAAGAAGAATAACTCATGTATTCTTCAACATGTCTCAAAAGATTTTTAGATATCAAAACAATATGAAAGTAGAGCATATGAGAAAAAAAATCTTATTTTCATCAAAGATTTGGATTATCCTTTTTATCACCGGAAATCCTTTTATGTAAAAGATTTTGTATCAATATATAACATGTGCTAAAATATCAAGAAAGATGCACCATACTGACCTATATTTGATTATAATGAATGAAATGAACGTGTCTTGAGAAGTCAAAAGTTGGCCTGCCCTAAATCTTCTGTAAGTCTGTCTATGTTTGTACATCATGGCTGTATGCATTTTAGCTATTTTTGCATGTTTTTGGTACTGACTTTATCCAGGACTCATCTGAAAAGTCAAAAAGATTCCGACAGTCAAGCTGTTTCATGCACCAATATGCAAAAATCTTAAATGAGTAAAGGTTTTTGATAAAAAACCCTTGATATTTGGTGTCATCAACAGATTTTTGAACTCAAAATCATCCTGTCCTAGATCTCTACACAGTGGACTGACAGAATAGATTGCTAGTAAGACAGTGATTATAAGCCCTATGGAATTACTTTGTTTTATTTCATCTTATGCTGGCTTCAATTTGAAAGAGAATCAAGGAAGGCCATGTGATGTGATGCATACCTTGTTATAAATAAAGACTTAGCATCAGATTCTTTGACACAAATCTGAGTTGAAATCCTGTAGGAGCTATAGAGTGAAGAATGAATGCAAACTGCTGTTTGTTTGTAATAGCCGTTAAAGCGATACTGTCAAAACAATATCTAGACTCCCTTTATTGTCTATCAATAGACCTACATCCTTAAATTCAAAATATATTTTGATTCTGGTGATGCATTCAATGTAGGCATTAAATAAGCTGTTTTCTTTTATGGCGGTAAAAAAGAATTGGATTTCCACATGTGCAGCTGAAATTCAGTGAAGCTTTAAACATTTTAGGCTCTAATATATAAGAATAGAATTCCCATACTTTTATCAATGAAAAAACGGACTGCCCTCTAATGATGGCATGCAAATTTGTAAATTATGAATTCCCATTTTTTTTTCAGTTCCATCAACAATATTCCTGTTGCCTTCAGGAAATAGGCCGATAAAAATACCATTTTCTTGACACTTCTGAATACTGTCTCTAGGCATCTGTTAAGTTGTAAGTCAAGCAGGTTTTCTATCCACTTGTGTCAAACCTGTTAATTGAATGGAGCAAATTGCCCAAATGTTAAGTCAAGATTGCACACAAATTACTAAAGATCGGTATGAGTGTGTGTGTGAGCATACACAAGATACTGTGTTTTCTCACTGATGCAGTTGCTTACGACTGCGGGATAACGATAAATTCATACTATTCATAAAAAATAAAAATTCAAAAAAGTCGTTTGCACCTGTATTGCGTGAACAAATTTCAGTGCACACTGAACACATTTTGCCAACGCATTTGGTTACTTAATCACACGCCACATCGCTATGTAATATATACACGGAAAATTATGCAGATGCAGATGTGCCATCAAAGTAATCAAATTTTATTGAAAAATTGTTGTTTTTGTCATTTATCTTGAAAACTAATATGGTGACCCTATTTTTATTTCAGAAATTTGAAGTATGCAAAACATTCTTTAACATAATAAAAATTAAAAAAATCAATGAAGCATTTACTTTTTTACAAGCACATAATGATCGACTTTGTTGAGCTTTCCCTATACTTTGTGTGGTAAATCGAGTGAATTTTGGGGAAAATAAGTACTTTTTGAAATGTCTGTATCTCTAAAACTAGCACCAAGGCCTATATTTCTTTTATTTAGATTAGTTATCAGCACAAATAAATTCACCAAATGCTTATTTTTTAGGAAAATCAATAGAGATTTTACATCTGTGAGAAAACACTTAAGTTAATAAATTAGCAGCGGTCATTTAAGAAGGTAAATCAACTGTATGGCTTTGTGTTGTTTTTGTATGAATTTATTCTGCAGGATCTCCAAACCATCCAGCTGTTTTTTAGCTATGTTTGACCAATATCTGTTGACTTGTTGAAATAGGGTGATTGCTGAGAGGAGCAAGTTACCATGGTAACAAGATAGATTAGGCTGACCTGTGTTTCACCAAAGACTTGCATTGAAAATCTTTAGTTTCAGGCTATTTCTTGTGTTTGTTTCAAGAAAAGATTGAAAATAGATTTATCATTCCCAAATTAAGGGAGCTGCTGCACGTTGAATGTGCTGATGGCTTCATGCTTAGATAAAAACATGGTGCCAGACAGTTCTAATCCATAAAAGACTAATTGCAGTGAAGTTATCAGTCAAAAAATCAAAGAATATGTGTTTGTTTTTATTTTTCATATCAAATGATAGAATTCATACACACAGAGAGACCAATCTGTTGATGGCCAAGGTTTCACAAACACATTTCAGATATGAACATGGTGCCAGACAGTTTTAATCCATTAAAGAATTGTTGGAGTAAACTTATCAACCAGTAAATCATGTGAATCATGTAAATATATGTCTTCATTTATTTTTAAAGATAGAATTCATGCATATAGAGACATTATTTTAGGAAGCTGCTATGGGTTAATGGTGAATCTAATCCATTAAAGAATCGTTGCAGTAAAATTATCAGTCAGTAAATCATAAAATATTTATGTGCTTTTATTATACATTAATGACAGATTTCATGCATTAGAGACAAAATTTGAGGGAGCTACTAAAAGTTATTTGTGAGCACTTGATGGCGTTGATTTCAGAAAATCATTTCAGCTAAGAACCTGGTGCCAGAATGTTATGATCTATTAAAGAATCATTGCGATAAATTTATCAGTAGAGCATAGAATATTTGTTTTCATTTATTCTTTTATTTTTAATGATAGAATTCATTTTGAGGGAGGTACTATAAGTTAATTGTGAATCTATTTTCAGATGTGAACATGGAACCAGACAGTTCTAATCCATTAAAGAATCGTTGCAACAGTTATCAGTCAGTAAATCATGGAGTATTCCTTGCTTTTATTATTCACATTCATGCATGTAGAGACCCAACTTGATGTCGCTGCTACAGACTAATTGTGAGTCTGCTGATGGCATAGATTTTACAAACTCATTTCAGTTAAGAACATGGTGCCAAACAGTTCTAATCCATTAAAGAATTGTGGCGTAAAGTTGTCAGTAAATTTATCATAAAATATTTATTTTGTTTTTACATTTTGAGGGAGCTGCCACAGATTAGTTGTGAATCTGTTGATGGCTTAGATTCAGTGGCGGCGGAAGGTTAAAATTTAAGAGGGGGACGGGTAATCTTTTAAGCAAAATTGGCCGGAGGAAAAATTATGTAATTTTATAATGGGCGCGAAGTGCGCATACAAAATCTGTAAAATCAGCTAATTTCAGCTAAAAGTTATAAAGATCTTGAAATTTGCGCAGAAATTGGCAAATTTTGACAGAAAAGTGACGCAAAAAATTAGCATGAAGCCCCCAAAATGTTTTGTTTTTTTCCATTAAGATTATCAAACACAAAGGGAAATTCAATTTCCTTTCCTTATCTGTCTTTCATTTTTACTTTTTTTGGGGGGACCGTCCCTTCCACATGAAATTTTTTGGGGGGGATTCCCTTCCGCTGCCTATGCTTAGATTTCTTACACTCATTTCAGATATGAACATGGTGCCAGACAGTTCTAATCAATGAAAGAATCGTTGCAATACAGTTATCAGCCAGTAAATCATAAAACAAATTTTGCTTTTATTTTACTTATTAAACTGCTTGTTTAATAAGGTTTAATTCATGCATTTAGACTCTATATTTCGGAGATGTTGCATAATTTACATGCCCTATTGTTCATTCGATTCCAGGTAGATTTTTATACATTAATGTGGATGCACTGTTTCTGTGTTTTTGTGGTTGCAGGTAAAATTTGAATTTACCCTTAATGATGCAATGTTAACGTAATGAAGAGTGAGGGTGTTTGAGTCATAGATTAAAGAAATTACAGATAGGAAACAGGTCTATTTGCATCCTAAAAATTCAGCAAAGTTAGGGGATTGCGCCATGTTGGCGGCATGACATGGCGCCATGCCTGGACTGACACTGCACGAGTGCGTAGTGACCCTGCTCTGCATTCTGTTGCACACTACTATTACTTGACTACAACGCAATACGCATCTTACATTTTTCCGCCAAATTGTGCGTAAGCAAGGAAAAACGCTTGACTGGCTCGATAGCTGCATTCTCAGTCAAATTACCATTCTGTTGCCAGGATATGGTTTGAGTTATGCACTTGTAATCTGCTGATGGCTTGGATTCACAAACTCATTTGTGACTATACACCCAAAATCTCTAGCAAAGTCATCCCTTTTGCAGGTTCAAAAAGAACACATCTTCATCTTTAAAAACAAATGACGCTTGTTTGAAATTTGTATGACACATAGAAAAAGAGTTACGATTCTTCAAGCTGTAACATGTCAGAACACCTAAAAACAAGAAAACGTACATTAAAATTGTTATATCATGCCCATTTCCAATGCAGCTACATTTAGAGAATGTTATTTTTCAGATATTCTGGAATTGAAACAAAAGCTGATATTTTGCTGTGAGTTTAAGAAAGACATCAACGTTTCAAATCTGCAAAAAATCACAATTTTGACCGAACACGATTTGCAATGGTATTTTGTACTGTAACTCAAAATGAAAATTGCCGTCTTTACTGAAGGTTTGTGATAGATGGTAACATTTTTGAGCTTGTAACATACAGGGTGTCCCAGAAAAAACCTTACAATCTTTGCATGTAATTTTCTTGGGTTTAATGGATAGTTAGAAAGTATGTAAAGATTGCATTTTATAGCCCATGAATTGAACTTTCAGATACCGTTTGTTTCATTTCAATCGGTAGTGTACAACAGAAGTTATGTTTTATCAAATATTTAGTGGATTTTTGTCTGGTCCAATTCCAATGGCCATAAAGTAGGGGTGTTTCTGAATAGAATAAAACTGAGTCACCTCGGAAACTTAATCATATCTGTCTTATTTTTGCGTCAAATTTGATCATTTTTTCAGCACAGATAATAGAGAGCATGTAGACCTACATAATAAATTAGTAAACATTGAAATGGTTGAGTAAGCAGATCAATGACAATACTCAATAGAATTTCATTCAAGGGGAACTTAGAAAACCAGTAAATTTTACAACCAAATATTTGAAAAAGCATAACTTTTGTTGTACACCTCCGATTGAAATGAAACAACAGTTTCTGAAAGTTCAATTCATGGGCTACAAAAATGCAATGTTTATATTCTTTCTAACTATCCATTAAACCCAAGAAAATTACACCCAAAGATTGTAAAGTTTTTTTCTGGGACACCCTGTAGTTCTAATCCATTAAAGAATAATTTTACTAAAGTTATCAGTCTGCAAATCCTGGAATATTTATGTGCTTTTATATTTCATACTAATGATAACAGTTCATGCATAATTTGTAAGAATTAGATAGAATTTATGAGGCGATATTATGGCCTTGAATTTGATGGCCAGCTGAACAAATTGTTCAGTGGTAAGACGCAAAACGTTTTTCATTAAGTGTCATGTCTAATCCTTCCACTCAAATTTGTTGGCTAATTTGGCAATACGTGATTTTAGACTTTGTGATTTGCCACATTACACCCAGTGAAAATAACTTACCTAATCTTTCCACACATTTATGAAAATGTTTTGTAACATATTGAGGATTAAAATCTTCCATGATGGTTCAATTCAGAATCTCCTAACTGTCATGTACGTAGATATTATTGCAAAAGGAAAATGTAGAATTGCGTGCGAAGAGAGGGGTAGGCCAGCATTATTTGGCAGTATTACCATTCAATAATCTTCTTTATTTAATCATTCAGTTTCTCTTTGTTTCATTCATTTTTTCTTTCAGAGAAGGTTGGGTATACAAGAAGTCTGCAGGGCCCATATTCATGAAACCCCGCTAACTCTAGTTGGCAACTAACCTATTGTCTACCTGTCAAAATTTGACAGGTAGACAAAGAATTAGCAGCCAACTAGAGTTAGCAGTGTTTCATGAATATGGGCCCAGGTGGTCAATAAATGGTTGCTTCATGTTGTAACTGCCCCAAACCACTTAAACTTAGTAATCTTCTTTGTTTCAAGAGTCAAGTGGTTAGAAAGTGCCTGTATGTTGTCCATGTTGTAATCGCACCAATTTAGCATTCAGTAATCTTCTCTGTTTCTTTCATGGTTTCTTCTGGGAAGGTTGGGTTTGCAAGACATCTTAGTGGTCATAAAGTGCCTGTAGATTTCTCCCCATGTAATAACTGCACTATTTTCCATTCAATAATCTTCTTTTCATTTATGGGTGTTTCCTGGATGGTTGAGTCAATCTATATAACATGATAAAATTATTATTATGACCCCATAACAGCTCCCCAGTCAGTATCGCTCAAGTCGACAAATAAATTAAGATTAGATGTCTTACCCTAGGACATAACCTGCTGGTCATAGCAGGGCTTGAACTTGCGACCTACTGATTCAGAGTCCTGCACTGATCCACTAGGGTCACAAATTTCTTGTAGATTGCAGCAACCATGCATGCTATAATTGCACCAATTTACCATTCAATAATCATCTCTATTTCATTCAAGGGTGGGTTTTTTCAGGGACGGTAAACTTGTAAACCCATTACAAGAAGTCTGGTGGTCACAAAGTGCCTGTTGGTTGCTGTCCACGTTGTAATTGCACCAATTTACCATTCAATATTCAATAATCTTCTCTGTTTTATTCATGTTTTTACAGGGAAGGTTGGGTTTACAAGAAGTCTGGTGGTCACAAAGTGCCTGTAGGTTGCTGTCCATGTTGTAATTGCACCAATTTACCATTAAGTGCTCACTATAGCAAGAGGTAAGTGATCTAAAGCAGAGAGAGCTTGGCCAGTAGGTAACAGAGTAGTAAATTATTTTTCAATACTTTTTAATAATGATTAAACAAATGAATACGCCAGAATAAGAACATCCCAACTCTAGTAGTTCCCATCTCTTAAGTTATGTAAAATATAAATGCATATAAACATCTGAAAATGCTTTCAAATCACTAGAAAGCATTTCCGTATCTTTATCACAATCATAGTGTCACATTTGACCTTGTAGTTGACTTTGTTAGACATTGTTAGATAATTTACCTAGCATATAGTTGCAGAGGGGATCTCATGGAGTAGGGATGTTCTTGTAATGGCTGTTTAAATATAGTATGAATAGTATAGTTTAAATATGTACTATAACAATTATCTAACAATGTCTAAACAAGTCAAATACAAGGTCAAATGTGACAATATGATTAGGATATTGACATGGAAATGCTATTTTAGTAATGTGAAAGAATTTTCAGAAATTTGTATGCATTTATATTTTATAAATATAATTAACAGAAGGGAGCTATTGGAGTTGGGATGTTCTTATTCTGGTGTATTCAATTATTTTCGGGGATTACTCCCATAGTTAGAATTCTTAAATGAAAAAACGAATTGGATCACTTGAGATCTTTTCTTCTTTTCAAGCACTGAACGCCCTCATTTCTTTCAGTTTAGGTCAGATTTTTGGCAAATTACCCTATTTTTTTTAAACTGTTGAAAATGAAAGAAGCCACACCAAACCAATCTTTATATTTTGTTACACTTTATTAGCTAGTTTTACAGCTCTTTTAAGAGTAGGCCAGCGGGTGCCTACAAGCTACAAGTCCATACTTGCCAACTGTTCCTATTTAAGAGGAACAGTCCTGTTTTTGGCAAAAAAAAGTTAATTTTTACCAATCCGTTCCTCTATTTGTAAAACTCACCCTATAGTAAATTATAGGAAAATTGGAAATGTTCCTCTTTTTGGACAAAACTGTGCCCATTTGTCCCTCCTTCCAGTTTTCAAATGTTAGCAAGTATGCAGTCCCAATTTCGGTCATCTTCTGGGTTTATAGCAGGTGTTTAGCGGTTTATAACCTATAGTGTTCGGGTAATCAATAAATGTTCATCTTCGTTTAATCCAAACACCCTTAAGCTGCCAAATGAGCTTTCAAGAGCAGTTCATCCATCACACTGTAACGCACCATTTTTTGATACTCATGACAAGCCTTTTTTTAGCATGTTTTGAAAAAAAAACTGTTAAAACTGTGAACTTGCTAGTTCTACTTTATATCTTCAAAATAGATGTGGGAAGAAGATGCTACTAATTACTCTAATTGATTAGTACAAAAAGCCTTTTAATATCTACATCTGATAATAATTTTATATGACATCCTCTTTCAGCATGTGTATAGAAAAAACACTTGTTTTAATATCTACACAAAATCTATAGAGTGAGAAGAAGATGCAATCAATTGCCTTAATTGCCAAGTATGAAAGAGGGTTTTAGTATCTTCACATATATTTTTACCTCTTAGTGCAGATAAACACTTTGAAAAATCAAAATCTGTGTTCAAGATATTTTAGTGGCAATTTTCAAAGTGATTGGTAGGTTGATCAGGAATAAATGACATTTTGTTTTTGTGATAACAGACCTAGATATCTTTGTCTGCTGTATGACATGCACACATCAGTCACCCAGTTATCAGCAGATTGTTGAAAAACATGTGCTTTTTTGATATCTGCATGGATATATCTTTGTATATTAAAGCTGTGATGTGCTGTTAAGCACTTTAATTTCATGGCATTAAAATTTAGCGAATTTGGAAACCCTCACTTTTCGGGTGCATTTTAATTTCTCTAATTTGAATCATCTTGCTATTCAGTGCTATGTTAACAATTATTTTAGCGGCATTTTAATTTAACAAATTATGATACTAGCGAAATTAAAATGCTAGCGAAATTTTCATGCTTTACAGCATTTGATTATTATAATACCATCCAACACCAGGGTGGAAGACAATTTGTGCCACCATTTTTTTTACCACAATACTAGTAAACCTTAAAGGTTGGCTATTAAATGACTTGGTGCTCTTATTATCTTATATGAAACTGGACAAAATTGCCTTGCTAATGTTTTTCATGCTTTTTTTTACCTTATTCTAGTACTAACTTGGCCTTCAAAGTTATCTTAGCGTCTAAATCTGTAAACTTAATAGTGGCTGAAGAAATAAGCCTTGGATTAAAACATACATGATGTATGAGTGTAGCCAAATCCTCTACCGTCTATATAATGATAGAAATCCCTTTGGCAAAACAATTTATTTTTGAAAACAAATAGCTGCTTAAATCTGGTGTGCTATGTATTATTTTAGTAGTAATAGTCTTTGCAGGCTTTATAATGCATCCATTACCTTGATTGCCTATGCTTATGAACTATTTATTATGCTAGCGGTACTATCACCTTTATACAAGTAGTAAAGGATGATGATACTTAAGTCAAAACATCCTTGCATTTACCTAATGTCTGAGTCTGGTAAGGAAGAAGAGACTGCCACAGATTTTTTTCCCCAAAAATTCACAAATATTAAAATCATAAATTTAACATGTACTTTTTCCTGATTTTAAAGAAGAACCACAAACTTACATATTGTATTTCTGAAGTTAGTTTCATGCGGCTTGGGACAATTTGATGTTTCTTGTAAAAATATGTTTGACAATGACCAATAGAAAACTATATGGCATTTATTTTTGTATATTAAAAAAATTTCAGTTATTCCAGGCTTTACAGGTTTTACAACAGTTTTAAAAAATGTGTGAGAAAGATGCTTTTTCTTGCATGCCCCTATTCAACTTTGGTTAAAAAAATTTGGCGCAAGCTTAAAAACCTTTACGAGAACACTTCTGAAGTGAATATTACAGTGCACCAAGGAATAATATTCTCATCAGTTTACCGTGCAAAATGGCTTCAAAACTCCAAAATAAATTATTGAAATCAGAAATCATTTAAGTACCACTGGAATAATTTTTTATAGTGTTGTACAACTTGTTTTTTGCTACAACTTAATATTTTTTAATAATAATAATTATATCAGGTATTTATAAGGCTTCAAAGTCATATTTAAAAGGTGTGTAGCACATTACACAACCGTGTAGAACCATGCATTAAACTTAAGCCAAAAGCATTACATAACCCAACCTTAGAACAATGAGATTAAGAATGATTTGAATCGTGTAAGAGTTAGAGATTTCTTAACATCAACCATGAAGCAGCTGTAGAGAGTGATCTTCAACCATGAAGACATTAATATAGTGTGAAGCAAATTTTATTGTACAGATTCAAAACGATGAGCCTATGCAGTTCATGGAGAATTCAGTTATGTGATCATATTTACAGGATAATAAAACTAATCTTGCCACCAAGTTTTGATTTCTTTGAATTTTTGTAATTTCTGATTCAAGATATATTGGTCCAGACAGCATGTGCTAAAAGCATAAACAAGCATCTTACTATACTTTTATCAAGATATTTTCTTTTTTAACAAAGCTAAATTTAGGCGTGAAAATATGTAGGGTTGTGAGAAAAATATAACTCTGCTATATCAAAATCTCAAAGTTGAATTAAGAAAGTGAGGGGTCAATAAGTGATCGGAACACACACACCTTTA
Organism: Ophiothrix spiculata; assembly: GCA_000969725.1. NCBI lineage: Eukaryota > Metazoa > Echinodermata > Ophiuroidea > Amphilepidida > Ophiotrichidae > Ophiothrix > Ophiothrix spiculata. The sequence continues at coordinate 14,641 of JXSR01S005236.1, forward strand.
ACAAGTGATTGGTGTTTTGAAATAGATAAATAGCCAGTGTTTGTTGTCTTTGTAATGATAGTCTTCTTTGTCGGCATCACAACCCATCCATTATATAGTCATCTGCTAGTCATTGAACTGTCATATCGCCATGTGAATACAAAAAAGTCGTATCTGCAATAACTGCCATTTCACGTAAATCTAAATTGCACACTGTAAAAAGTCCAGTCTTGTGTCAATGGCTCTTGAAATGGTTCTTCAGGTGACATGGTCACCTGAAGAACCATTTCAAGAGCAACTTACAGAAAGGAGAGAAATTTTGGAAGGATTTTTTACATTCTTTTAACAAGGTGTTAAATAAATGTAACATACACCAGTTATTGTAGATACGACTTTCTTGCACTCACATGACAATATCATGACTGGCTATATATATGATGGCTCACCCCGAAAGGGGGTACTTTGAAGATGATATCAATTTTGATTTTATCATTTCATCTGTTACAACATTTTCTAAGCTTTAAAATGACACCTTACTTATTGAAATTGATCAAGGTGATCAAATTTTACAACAGAAAATCTGCTGGAAATTCTTATTATTTTCTTTATTTTTTGCTGCCTATTTTCATCAGTTTCTCGAAAAGTGTTTTGTTGCAAAGTCCCCCTTTTCGGGATGAGTCATCACATATGTCTCCTGTCAACTATAATCTTTTGTATGCCATGAACACCTGTTTTAGCTCTCAAGGCATATGATAAGAGATAACCTGTTCACATCTGTAGGGTATATTGCTTATGCTGAACATCCGCCAATGAGATGAAATGGAAAGAGCACCCTAGCTGCTATTGTCGGCTTATTGTTTCCTCATATCCCTTGACTTTGCCTTTCAAAATACCATAAAAGTCATAAATACTGTTCACAAATTAAAGTAGCTTCATAAATTATAATTAATGTAGTTCATGTGTGAACATGCCTAATACTTGCTTTCAAGCTTTTTTTTTTAAGGGGACAAGGCCCAGGAGCCAGAAATCTGAAAAAAGCGGCTCCTGGTCCTTAAAATTTCCAGAGAACCGGGAGCCATTTTTTCAGGACCAGGAGCCATTTCGGAAATCGTATATAATTGGATAAAAAAACTTTTTTCTTTCATTATTGACTTTTTCTTTTATTTGTTAAGTATTTAACATTAATGAAGAGTACCTTTTAAAGTTCACAGCAGTAAAAAGTGAAACTAGATGGATTGGACTACCATTTCTCTATGCAACAAAACAGATGTGCAAACACACTCCTAACTATAATAATTTGGTTTGTTTACACATTTATTCTATTTTATTTTGTACATTTTTGTTCATTATTTTCACTTTTAAAATCATTTTCATCCAAAATATTGTTTTAAAAATTATCTGAATTCATTAAAACTCATCTGGAACAACGTTTTCTGCAAGCAATTAGTCAAATTCTTCCAATCCAACCAGATAATTTCTCAATTTTTAGAGCGAACGCTGGGTCATGCATCATGCTACGTCTACGATGCTGGCTGAACACGTGGAAAATGTTCTGATTTACCTCTTAATTTAGTCCCGTTTCCGTACGTCAAATTGCATGTTTTACATTTCAAAATAATCTTTGAAATGTCTAAATTTAGGATATTATACCAAAAAATTACGTTTTTGTGTTTTTTAGCAAATAAATGAGGGTCTAACTTAGTAACCTTTCCGAGTAAATTCCACTTGAAGCCGCCATTTTGAGTGGTATTTCCCCTGAACCAAAAATAGCATCATTAGCTTCTACGTCATCAAAAACGGAATCGTCCATTATGTACAGAGAATAGGGGTGCAGGCTTGCAGCTAGCAAAAATGGTCGTTAATTAAAGATTTTTAATAAGAAAGTATTTCTGAAATTAAGTGATTTTTTAATCTAAAAATAATAGTTATGACAGTCTAGACGTTACAACAATCAATCAATCAATCAATCATGGAACAGTGGCCAATAAATTACGCCATGTAAACTTTTCTACCCCCTCTGCAAATGACTACGCCACAAGGCTAATTTTCGCTTAGGTCACGTGATGTAAACAAGATGATGATACTGTGGCGAGCGGCGATTGAAGATACAAAAAAAATATTAATAAAACATGGAATTAATAACTGAGATTTACTAAATACTATATGAGATAGGTAACCTTGCCAGCAGACAATGTTTGTGTCATTTTAAGGTGATATTTTTCACAAATTTCGTTGAATTTTCTTAAGCTTTTATGTTCAATTCATCATTACATTAAATTAATCTAGTGTGCAAATAAATTCTGATTTACGACCGGGCGACACTTGCATATTTTCGGCAGCGCCTTGGTGTGTTATTTTTGGTCCAAACCGGGCGCGAAAATGTGAGGACCGTTGGGTAAAAATCGCCCGGCGCCCGTTTAAAAAAAAGCTTGCTTGCTTTGATGCTGCAAAAAAATTGTGCGGATGGTTTTGTTGCCCACAGACAATGCATGTGCAAGTGCAGATGTATTTTGTACACTACAAACTTCAAAAGCATTATAAAATTAGCAATATCAATAATTCTTACATTCTTTATGGAATAAACAGTTATTCAAACGCACTTTACAGAGTTGTTCATCACAAATCAACAATGATGCATCCATGAGTTTGTGTATTTTTATTACTTGAGGCTTTAGCCACCCGATTGTGATAAAAATACGCTGACACATCAGACGCAGAGTTGTTCAGTTTGATTTATGATGAACAACTTTGCTAGCGTATTCGAATACCTTTCAAGAACGAAAATATTTTGGAAATCTTATAGAATGAAATTGAATTTTAAATGTTTTCAGTTTAAAGCTGAATTCATACTCGTGACGCATTGCGTTTTGAAATGCACGGAGCATGTGTGCATTAAATTTTCAGCTCGAAAATACAATCTACACATGCTCGGTGCGTCGTGCGTTTGCGTCGAGTCTGAATTCAGCTTAACAAATATATTTAGCAGAACCTGAAGTAGAATCCTACTTTTTGAATATTTGTTTCTTTGCCGTTTTCAAATGTTTCAAAGCACAGGGATTTGCACATACTCAGTGGGATGCGCGATGAACAGTACACCATCTTATGTGTACTGCGTAAACACATTTGCGTGAACGCTACGCCGTGCATAACACGCCGAGTTGAATATCAACTGTGGGTGCATCACAAATCATCGGTACACTCCTGTATAAAGCAAAATGGTGAGTTGTTGAAACCTTTTTGAAAATGTTTGGTAATGAGCTTAGGATGAAGGAGAATGAACTGCTCAGTTTTGTTTGTGACATACAAAAGATCCGTCAATATTGCAGTTACATGGTCAAAATTTCCTGCTTTTGTTAAAATTTTAAAATCTTGAGTTCGTAAACACAATGTAAGCAGGTTAAAAGTTATACCTCGACTAAGTTTAATCTGCCTTTACTAGAGATTTTCCAGTGCATTAACATAAATAATTTTTTACGTATTTTTTCAAGTGTTACTCCTTTTAAAATGGTTATTTGAGGAGGAAGAAAATGTGAATAAATGTATTTGTTGACAGTGGTGAATGTTAGTTAGACCAGACGTAATTTTAACCCTGCTTTGTGCTTGTGACCCTCATAGTCTTGCACCATGTAATTAAGTCATGTTGATTTTATTTCAACTATTCTTCAAATCCCAAACATACAATCAAATCAAATGAATCATACATATAAGGCATAACCCTTCGGAGTCCAGTGACTTAACAAACAAGGCCTCATTACCCTGGGCCATAGAGATCTGTGTGTAAACGAGTGTAGTATGGTAAGAAGTTTGAAGTGATCAAGCTTACATATAGTAAGATCAGGTGCAGATTAAATATTATGAATACCAATGTTTCACATAAGTTATACTGATGTATACTTAATAATGTGATCTAATTTTTCTGCCAATAGCTTACTCATATCTGTGAAGAATTTTGAGGCCTAAAAGTAAGGTGTTAAATCAAGGATTCTCAACTAGCGGCGCGTGCGCCAGATTTGACACTTTGACAAGTACTGACTGGCGCTTTGACACTCTCTAAAAAATATATTAGGAATACACTGAGCAATAAGCAAGTTCGACGCTTTCCCCTACAATGTTTTTCATTTATGTGGCACATTGTAAGGACAAGTTGAGAACCCCTGGGTTAAATCCAGACCTTTTTCCTGATGAGAATTTTTTTATTTATTTTCCATTGCGTTTGGTATTTAAAGTTTTATAATTCTATTGGATCTATTCGTGATATGTATTGTGTATCTACTGACAGCGGATGAAGAGTTTTTCAGGAGGATAGGATTCAAATTCCTCTGGTATTACATTCATGATTAATTTTGACATGAATGCAGGCTTCAGAATGCAGGATTCAAACTTAAAAATTCATTCATATCAGTTCATGTGATGTAATTCCGTATTTACTAAAATCCGAAAACCATTAAGAGTTTGATATTGAACTCCATCATATGCATTTATTATGCCTCCGCGAGAGGCATTATGTTTTCTGGTTGTCCGTCCGTCCGTCCGTCCGTCCGGGCTCGTTTCTCAGAACTGGTGAGGCGTGGAACAATGCAAGTCGGTGGACTGGTGGTAAGG
>JXSR01S005236.1:48855-64760 GCA_000969725.1 Ophiothrix spiculata
GGGGACTTTGCAACAGAACACTTTTCAAGAAACTGATGAAAATAGGCAGCAAAAAATAAAGAAAATAATAAGAATTTCCAGCAGATTTTCTGTTATAAAATTTGATCACCTTGATCAATTTCAACAAGTAAAGTGTCATTTTAAAGCTTAGAAAATGTTGCAACAGATGAATTGAGGTGAGCCATCACATATTATAATACTTGTTTGTAGTGATGACTGATGCCTTTAGCAATAAATAAACAGATGTAGGTAGGTGTGTTTTTAGAAACAGAACAAGTTCATAAGAAGTCAAAAGCTGTACCCCAAGTCCTATAGGGTACACAGGCTCACATGATACCATGTGATTTATTTAAATTTCATTGAATATGAAATGTGGGAAAATGATGAATAATGAAAGAGTCACCTCGTCACACATGTGAGCTGAATGCTACGGGGAAACACGGAATTAACGTTCAAGGGCCTAAGGGGATTTCAAGCAAATTCAGTTTTGGTACCACCAGACTTCATCTTTAGACCTGTCGCACCACAAGGGAGCACCTTACAGATTGAATAATATTGACTATTTATAATACTAAAAGGAAAAAATCTTGTCAATACTGATTTACATGTACCCCACCAGACCTGTACTCCACTGACTATCTGTACTGGTGGTTCATTTATATTTATTGCAACCTATTTGATTTGTTCACAGGAAGAAGGTGTGAGCATCTTTATCATTCTGTACAAGGAGGTTGAAGTAGCCCTTGGTCTGGGAAGTAGGAATTGTAAACATCTACTCAAAAAACTCCATCCAAACATAAAGGTATGTAATTCATCTCTCTGTTATTGCCATGTCACGTTCAGTTGTGAGGTTGGTATCTGTAGGCGATAGATACCTCCTGGTATAAGCACCACTGCTGACACACAGGAGCTTCGTGAGGCCTTTGAGTGATGGCACGCATTGTATAACTGTATTAATAATAATATAGAGAGGTATCAAGTTATTGTGTTATCAAGGCATGGGTTCTCAATTTTGTTTCTTTGCAAGCCATAGAGGGTCAAAAGCCGCCAATACAAAAATAGATATTGAGGGGCCAAATGAAGACCTCGCTCTAAGCTGCTTCTGTGATAAAATAGTTTGATGAAGCTCTTGGTTCGTTTAGTAGGAATTGTAACTACATCCAAGTAAGTTATGTTTAAAATAAAGTTTGTAAATCAGATATTTTAATTATTATAAATACACCTAAAAACAGGCATGAGAATGTTTGGGTTTTTATATGAATTCAGGGTTTTTCCTGTTCAAAAATCCACAATTTCTTTGAATTTCAGCTTATTTTTGCTCTTTTGTCATCATTTTCAGGGTTTTTTATGGATGTGTGTTCTCATGCCTGTAAAAAAACTGATCATATTTGTCTTATTTCAGGTATATTCCAATCTAATTCAAACTAATAAGATCAAAATAAGAATTAAGCCTTAAGGAAAAGTAAATTGAATAATACATCTTTTGTTAATATAAATAGTCATCTTTATGAAATATTTGACTTCCCTTTATGAATATATCATCATTCATTTTAAAACTTCTATTGCAGGTACTAAGGCATCCAGACCATCCCCCTGGTGGTGTGATATTATGGGCTCATCATGAGAAACTTGTAGCAATAGACCAGAAAATTGCTTTCTTAGGCGGCTTGGATATATGCTTTGGTCGGTGGGATGATTTCAAGCATAGGCTTGTAGATGTAGGCTCAGCAGTCACGCTGGGCAGAAAACCCAAGAAACAGGTCAGTATATTATTAGCATTTTTTGGTGTTGCGGCTGTGGTTCTTTTCCTTCACAAACATCCAGTAAAGTCAATATTTTTCATTTTGAGCAATAGTGCAAAATACAAACATGTTTATGTTTTTTTGAAACTCCTAGCAAAATATTGGTTTTTCTTTCATCTCCAAAATATCAGAAAACTACCATTTTCCAAATGTAGTTACATTAAAAATGTGCAAAATATGAAATCTTAAACATACATTTTCTCGGTTTTAGGTATTCTGGCATGTCTTGCTTTGAAGAATTATAATTCAACTTCTAGATATATATGAATTTGAAACAAATGCTATTTTAAAGCTGGAGGTTTATGGTGGATGATTCAAACATGTTGCAGCAATATTCATCAGAAATCAACATCAATCCATCCACACAGTTTTATCCTGCGGCTTTAGGCACCTATGCAGGGTAAAAATATACGGACACTTAAGATGCAGCTTCAGAACTGGCTTCAAGGTGCAGAACATCAACCTAGCTAAAAGGTGATGGCATCACCCACATCGTTTGTTCTCGTATCTGATCAGATGTAGTGTTGTCGATTTGTAATGAACCTCTGTGTAACATGTTTGAATCACTTTCAAAATGAACATCTTCCTAAAAAATGTGATAAAGTTTGTGAAATGAAGAATATTTTTAAATGTTTAAAGTTTGACAGAAATCTTTCTGCCAATATTATTTATTAAAATCTAAAGCAAAATGCTAGATCTTGCATGTTGTTGCTTTTAAGTTTGTAAGTATTCATAGTTATCCCAAACCGTGATGAACAGTGCCTAAACACATGTTCGTGAACATAGCGCTGGACATGATGTAATAATTTGAATATCAACCGTGGGTTGGGTAATGAATCAATAATGGTCACTACATACTCAGCTGTCCCTCATTTTGATAATAAAAAAATCTTAAATCTGAGATGTCCCTCATTTTGCTATGAATGACATTGTGATGCCCCACATTCCAAAGTTGCATGTCCCACATTCTGAAATTTACAGGTTGGCATGTCTGCTCCTGTACAGGGAGATACAAGCTCAATTTGGGGGTAAACAAGTCTTTGCTACACAGTTGCCAAATTCAGTGTCTGTGCCATCAATGTAACAATTATTTCTTATATTATAAACATTGTTATTGAGGTATAAATATTACAATGATGTTGTTTTATTTACCCCATGAAACTTTTCATAACGGCAAATCGTATTACATCCAGCCAGAGCCTTGTTGATTTTGATGTCTCTATTTTTCCCTGTTTTAATTAAAACATTTTGATCAATTATCAGTTTAACTCTATTATCTTGTAGACATCATCTGGTGAAACCTTATCAGACTTTGACAGTGGTGTAGTGGACTCAACCAGTGTTTCAGAGAGTGTTGTGGCTCCGTCATCACAAAATAGTCCTCACAGAGAGAACAAGAATCTGATTACACCCAAGAAAGAAGAGATCATGACAAGCGTGGATAGGAACTTGGATACCCTGGGTGTACAGGGGACACCCAAGCTTTGGTTAGGGAAGGACTATTGTAACTTCATAGCCCAAGATGTTATCGATCCACATCTGGCCTTGGATGGTAAGTGTTAGGTAATTTTGTACATTCCTCTTTATAACAAGTGTTGATGGGAACTTGGATACCTGGGTGTACACGGGACACCCAGGCTATGGTTAGGGAAGGAATATTGTTACTTCATAGCCCAAGATGTTATTGATCCACATCTAGCTTTGGATGGTAAGAATCAGCCAATTTCGTACATGTTGCGCTATTTCAAAAAGATGGTTTTATTTGGCGAATAATTCCTTTTTATACTAATCGACATGATCATAGCTGTGTAGTGAAGATGCTTTATAAAATCTGAACTTGCAAGTGTAGCACAGATAGGACTTCTTACTCAGCAGCGTACACATCATATGTCGCAATTTGAGCTCTGGTGTTTGATGCTTGGGCTACCCCAAATATAAGTATAATAGAAACTAAAAAAGGTTTGCATTTAGCACTTTAACACAGCATGCACTTACCTCAGAATTTGGTGCTTCATCAAGACATAACCAGTGATATTGTGTCTAAACATAAAAGTGCCAAGCCCAGCCATGATACTACAGGTGCCATGCTTAGTATTTGTATGACATGGAATTATATTGTTACTCTGTTGAGCCCATGTTGTATCATGGTATAATGTATCAAGATAAAAACCTCAAGATGTATTTTGCTTATCTTTATAACACAACAATGGGGCGCAAGTGAAAGTATTCACTTTTTCGTGAAAGTATTCACTTTTTCCTCATAATTCCACAGACTCAGTTGACAGAATGACTACCCCACGTATGCCATGGCATGATATCGGTGCAGTAGTGTATGGCAAGGCAGCAGCTGATGTATCTAGGCATTTTATACAGAGATGGAACTTCACCAAGGTAATAACAACCATTATACACCTATCCTCAAATGATTTTCAGCATGCGAATGCAAGAAAAATGTATTTGTTATAGTACCATATGTTATAATATGAAACACCTTGTCACCATAATGCAATTGCCCCGCTTTCAAAATTGTCCTTCTGTTACTGGCTCTTGAAATGGTTCTTTGGGTGACATCATCACTTGAAGAACCATTTCAAGAGCCACTGACCCAGTGTTAACAACATAAGTCTCCTCAATTGTGCGTATTCTGACATTTCATGCTTTGAGAAATTGTTTCTCCACTTCTGAGTGCCATATGAATTTGAAACAAGTATCATTTACTACTGAAGATATGATCTTTTTAAATCTGCAATCCAGGGGGGCGAACAGGATATATATGTCCAGCAGTCAAGACCCCCTTTTTCAGGCCGTCAGGCTGCTCACTAGATCCCCATTTTCAGCATAATTCAGTTCTTTAGACCCTGTTTTTGAGGGGAAAAAAAGCTTAAACTGCAATAATTGCTCCGGAAATTGAAAAATTTTCAGTTTAGGAGGCTATTTTTGGCCAAACCCCCCCAAAAAATCAGTTTCAAAGTCCATTTTTTTACAGAAAATCAGTTCACTTGACCCCCACTACGGCACTTCACACCTGACATACCTACGAATTTCAAAATTGAGTGCACCCTCCACCGCCCCCCCCCCACCCCACCCTGGTTCTGCAATAAAACAAAATTGACCAGAAGTCGACTTTACTGGAGGTTTGTAGTGGATGGTCACATTGTTTTTTCATTTGAGATTAATAACAGCCTAAAAAATTGCTAGAATTTTTGACGACCCTCTAAACGTATTGAATGCCGTGGTAAACACTTTTTTATGTAATTGAAGAAAAGCTTGTGTATATAGCATTTTTTAAACATATGTGTGTTTTATGTTTTTTCTCATTATTTTGCTATCCATATTGGATACAGGTTTCTTCCATGGTCTGCAATGTGATAAAAAAGACTTTTCTAGTAGATATTGATTATCACTCAGGTTTTTCTTGTGTGTGTGTTTGTGATTTTGAGATTTGATTTTTTGATTTTTAACTTTAATATACTGAGACTAATCAATTTTCACTCATAACTACACTTATGGGGTCATCCACTTGATGCAAGCCAAATTGATGGTATGTACAATTGTGCCCGTTCAACCCGAACCAGCCGTAAATACAGCAAATCCGTTCACCCCGAACCATCCGTAAATACAGCAAATCCGTTCGCCTCAAACCATCTGTAAATACAGCAAATTCGTTCACCCCGAACCAGCCGTAAATACAGCAAATCCGTTCACCCCGAACCAGCCGTAAATACAGCAAATCCGTTCACCCCGAACCAGCCGTAAATACAGCAAATCCGTTCACCCCGAACCAGCCGTAAATACAGCAAATCCGTTCACCCCGAACCAACCGTAAATACAGCAAATCCGTTCACCCCGAACCAACCGTAAATACAGCAAATCCGTTCACCCCGAACCAGCCGTAAATACATTTTGCACCACAGATGAAAGCACATGCAAAGGTTGTAACTCACCAAAATTTTGTTTTCTGCAGATTCATGTTTATTCTTGCTTTAAATCACCTGCAAAGTTTTTATTTTAAGAAAATGATTGGAATATGGAATATAATATGTATGCTCTGCAGACCATCAACAGAAAAGACATAGGACTTTACTGATCTTTTTATCTCAGTTTCTCCTTTTACTCCATGTTTATTATTGATTGATGATAACTTGACTTACTGGGCCCATATTCATGAAACACCGCTAACTCTTTGTCTACTTGTTAGAGGTGTCATTCTAATCCTTATAACATGGTCTTTTAAAATATTATGAAAAACGAAAATGACAAGGTGTCGCGGTTAGGGCTGGTTTGGGATAAAGGGTCATAATTAACCCAAGTAAATCCAATTGGGTCTTGCATGAAATAGATCTGCATTTTAACTTGATTCAAACTGTATTTGATTTGAAATTTGTGTTGATGGCCCATCAATTTGTGTTGCATCAAGTGTGAAAATGGATTAGTCTATCTGCTGGAAGTGATTATGTAATAACAGCTCACATTGATTATATGTGACCCCATATTGAAAGGTACCAAAATCAAAATTGATTTTTTTTATTCTCATCCAAAAGCTGAGATTTTAAGCTTTAAAATGACACCTGAAGTTTGGTTGCAAACTCAATACATCCAAATTGGTAAAACTATAGTTCACTGAGAAAATTGAGTATAAAGTTTATGTACTGAGTAAAAATTGAATGGGGAGAGGAATTTTATGTGTTGGATGTTGGAACCTGATTAATATGGTGGAATACACTTCAAAGGTAACATTTCTGATGAAAATAGAAATTTGACCTTAAATGTGTTTTGACTATGCCTAGCTTAAATGACTCGTATCTCGTAGTTTACTATGCCAACCTTAAGGTACCTTTTGATATGTTGGGTCACATATAACACTTCTTTGGTGCTTTAATGTTTTTGGACTGGAGAATTCAACTTGGATGTCATGAGCCCTGTACTGTGAATAGTGTGGACTGGTTACCAGGGAAATTAATCCAGTTATGACAGCACTTGGACAGCACATTACCGACCTATCTTTAGAACATCATGTCTGATTTTGGTGGGTTTGAGCAGACTGAAGATTCCATGTTATAGGTGTGATTATTGCAAAAACTATTAAGTTTTCATTACTTTTTAAACTCCAAAACACTACTTTATAAAAATGTGTTTAACAAACTATGCTTTAGGTCCAAGCAAAAAAACCATGACCCAACCCTAACCCTAAACATACACCTACCCTAAAATTTAGTGGATCTGACCTAAAGTATACTTGGTCCAAGAAAAATATATAGAATATAACGATTGATGTGATTATTTGTAAACATTTGAAGTGTTTCTGATAAATATTTGCAAACATTTGAAGTGGTTCTCTGATTATTTAAAACGTTAACATCAAAGTGAGAACATAATCTATATACCATTATTGCCACAAGGGCAACATATAGAACATGATGATTGAAGATTGTTGTGTTTAATTTGGGCTGCTGTAAACCCATATCATATTTGGAAACATTTTTTATCTATAATTGAACAAATCTGTATATATATAAACGTGTATTTGTTTGCCCTAACGAACAACTCACACATTTTGGTAAAGAAACAACATCAACATTCAAATCTGCATGAAAATCCACTTCTAGAATTGATTTTTTTTAATATGGATTTAATTTTCAGTAGCTGAGTTGCATATCAAAAACCTTTCCAAAAGTGATGAATTGTCACCAGCCTTAAAGTTTTCTTTACTAATGAATCCTTAAAGGAGCTTTGTCCTATTTTGTTAACTTTTTTTCAAACTCTTTGTATCATGTTTCTGTTTTAGAGATAAAAAGAAAATTTGTCTAATTAAGATTAATGTGATTATTCTGCAAAAATGTTAAGTTTTTGACCGTGGTATTAAAACCTTTTTAGTCGCCAACAAGGATGACATGCAGATAACATGTAGAGCATGACTCTAACCCGGGTCATTTTGGGTTAATTTCCTTGGAATTTTTTATACAGATTATTTTATATTGATTGATAATAGATTATAATCAATAATTTGAAATATGTATAGTACCCTCATTTTTGCACAAATCTGAATGTACAAAAAAATGTAATAAATGGGCTCAAAATTAACTAAATTTAAACCAACATGAAATAAAATTTTGAGAATGGGTTCAAAACTTTATTATGTAACACATTCCAGGTATTTGTACTGCTTTTTCAACTTTCTATGAAGAAAAATATGCAGTTTGGTTAAAAATGAATAAATGTCCACCTCAAACAACAGTGAACATTTGCCTTATATTTGCTCATCACTTGCCATATTCTTTTTTTTAATTCTTCAGAAAGAGAAGGCTACAGGAAGAGCACACTATCCACTCCTACTGCCCAAATCTACTTCGGTAATACACGTCTCTGACTATGTCAAGAAGCAGAATGTGGGCTGTAAATGCCAAGTAAGTAAGCTGAAATTTTGAGATGTCTTTCAGGCATGAGAATCTTCAGATAATTATCTGATTTCAGATATTTTGTCATCAAAAATCATCAAAATTCAGATAATTTGAAGCTCGATTTAACCACTTTAGAGGTTTTTTGCTTAAATTTTACCAAATTCAGATATTTTAATGAAAAACCATTCTCATGCCTGGTCTTAAAGGAGCATGGTCCGATTGCTTCAACTTTTTTTCAAACTTTTTGAGATTTTTGTACCAAAATATTGGTAATTTTTTCTCTTAGCTCATGTAAAATTTCACGGCTCAGCTATGTTCCGTTTATGAGATATGCATGGAAATATGTCTAATTATGGTAACCATAATTACTTTATACAGTAATGTATAGCCCGCTCTGAAGTACAAAATTGCGCATAAAATTAAAACCGTTTGACCAATTGACCTGTAATTTGAAACTTAAACCTATTTTGTGGTCATCTTTCATATGACATTGAAAACTTAATTTTGAAAAATCGGACCAAGCTCCTTTAATGTACAGGTAATTGAGTACTGAATTGGTGAGAAATATGTGTTACAAACACTTAGCTCTAACCTTACACTGCTCTATCAAATCACCCTTCAGGAAGGATTCACTAAGTCCAATACATTGTAGTAGGGGTGGGTGGTTTATATGAGCAGCAATTGCAACTTTGCAAAATGCATCTTTCCAAAAAGGGAGTGCTATATGAGATCTTTAGTGTACGAGGTACAGGTCAAAAAATCAAAAACTCCAGTAAATTTTGCCGTTTTGACTCCATGTGCCAGGAAGTGAACTGTTATGGCGATTCATATTTTTTTCTTGGCTCAGAGCTGTTTTGATCAGTAGATATAATATGGCTTGTATGAGCTTTGAATAATTAAGTGTGCTTCATGTAAAAATTGAATTTAATCTTAAATATGAACTTTATAAATAGTTGAGTCATCAACCATAGGGTGTTTTTGAGATGATTAGATTATGCAGTATGTTGCAAGACAAAGTATGCTATGTGATTTGTACAGTTTTATTATGACAATGTTTTTGTGGTTAAGACCAGTAAGAAAATAATGCAGCTGGACCCTTGACATACAGTGTTTGTTAATTTGATTTCCGGATGAGGTATGACACTCATTTATATTAGTCCATCATTAAAAACAACTATATTGTTAGGGAATAGAAATATTAATTGTTACTTAGTATAATCAAGTCTTTATCTCAAGTTTATTTAATTAAATTTCCAATGTGCAAATTTGATCCACCCATGTTAATGCCTGATAATTAACTACATAAACATGTATGTTGGAGTATTTTGACCTAACAAGTTCATGTTTTGCAATTCTTTCTTGTGCACATTGTTTCAACTGAACTTTTTATTATTTCCAATCTCATTAAGCGTAGTCTTACCGACTGAGTTTTGCTGATGTTTTCTATAGAGTATCCTAACAATTAATGATTCATTCAATGAATGAATGAATCACAACTTTGGGTCAAATCATTTTGAGGGTATCAATATCTACCAAAAACAAACCCAATCAGTCAAAAAAAATCAAAAGCCATGGTTGACAGGGGGCACCCTGTTTGTAAGATTTATTGCTTTAAGTTGTTGCCTGCAAACTCTAAATCATTAGGTTAATTTGTAAATAATAGTGTATATTTGCTTAAAATTTCTTATAAATCGCATAAGATAAAACATTAGACTTAGAACACATGATATATATGTTTCAGTTCAGTTTTTGTCTCGCCTGAAAATTTTCAGAAGTTGTCTGGCCTGAAAATTTTCAGAAGAGACATAGCAATGCAATTTTCTGTCCGGCGTCCAGCGTTCGCCGTCTGGAGCTTAACTCGAGAACCGCATGCCCTACGTTGATGATATTTGGTGACTGGGTAGACCTGGTGCCGATCTAGATCCAGCAACATTTTCGTAGCAAAATATGCTAATTAAGTACCTAATTTACATAATTTATGCGTAAAATGCTTTAAATGGCATATTTTACAAACCGTGCACCCTACGTTCATGATATTTGGTGGGTAGGTGCAGATAGAGCTGCACTTGTGCCAGCTGCAATTTGAGCGCAAAATATGCTAATTAAGTACCTAATTTGCATAATTTATGCATAAAATGTAGCTTATTTTTCAACCTTGTCCGATTTCAAAGGTTAAGGTCTCAAATCGTACGTCTTGGACCAGCGATCAAAAGTGCCAATGGTGACCCAGTTGTATGACCTTTCCCTTGGGATCCACCCCACAACTGAATGATTAAGTAGGCGGTCGATACGCAGGCAAGACTACTGGTTCGCGAACCATCTTGTTTTACTTGATTTACTTTTAGTAGCTACCCAATTGTGATGATTCAAATACAATTACTCATTAAATAGTAAGAAAAAGTATGAAATTATTTTTAGGGAGAACACATTTGGCTATGAATATAAATTTTATTCAAACCAAGTATTGCTTTCTGACCTTATGTAAGTTCTGTATTAAACCTACATACACTTTGATTGAATGTGCACCCAGGGTTGGGTACTCAAAAAAAAAAAAAATTGGTTTCCAACTAAGGATCTTTCGGAACCGATTTTTGGTTAAAAATTCGGGTCTGTGGAACTGATTTTTCCAAATTGAGGTTCCCAGGAAATGCTTTTTTTCCCTTGAAATTATGACTGTTGAAAATTTGAAAAAAGCGTCTGAGCCATTTTTGTTGAAACTTGGGGTAATCTTGAAATGGGCATCTTGGGGAGCGGGAGAGAAGGCTTGAAAAGGTGTCTTGAGCACAGCACATAACTGTACCTTCCATCAATGTAAGTGAATGGGAATGTGCACTTTATTCTTTTTGACTCTCATCATTTGAGTTTATATGATTTTTGTTTAGTTTAATGTAAATCTAATAGGACTCTTTGAGGGGTATTTTGGGGTGGGGGAGGGGGAGTCTTGTCAAAGGTGTGCCCTGCGTATTTGTTACTTCAGTGTAGTTGCTACAAAAATCTATTTAAGACATGTCAGGTTCATATTTTATAGTCAAATGAACATGCTTACTTTTCCAATCCAATAACTGATCAGTTCATTGAGAGGAAAAGTAGGAATTTATATCAGTGTACGCCAGCTGAATTATCAAATCATGATCTCTGGAATATTTTCACCACTGGATCAGTCAGTTCAGCTACAAACAATTCCAATCCATCTTTTGACAACGCAATACCAGAGGGATCCTTCACATCAGTTGTAACACACCCGAGATAAGTACCTTCCGTCGTATACCTATAAATACCAGCTGGATCCCCTGACCCTTCATTCGCCACAAATATTTCTCCTTGTCTACAACACACATAACCTGGATTCCATGCTTTAACAGCTGTAGGTGGTTTTATCACCCTAACATTGCCTCCAGTAAAATCCATCAATTGTAAAGATGTCCCACGATTCATCGAGCTGACAATCTCGCCGTTTGACGTGACTGCGAGCCGAAATGGTCTACATCTTGTGGCGAACTTTGAAATCACTTCTCCGTCTGTGTTATGTATGGATATTGTATTGGCAAGCTGTCCTACTATGATACGCCCAGTTGTATCGACAGTCATGGAGTTTACGTTAGAGGATACGCCATTCATATCCATGATAGGAAAAGAACACAGTTCACTTCCCTTGCAATCTGTAATCCTGACTTGTTGCGTACCACGCGGTGATGTAATGTATTCATTGGACTTGTTAATAGCAACATTCACAGATCCAGGGGAACTATACAAGACCGATTTGACCTTCCCATCACATGAGAAAATTTTCACCCCTTGCTCCCAGCTAGCTAATACAACGTTGCCGTTCTTATTGATAGCAAGCCCATGAAGATCATCAAAATCACCTGTTTTGAAGTGACCCTTCAGTTTCCATTTTTCCGCAGGTGTTTGCATGTCCGTAATCTGCCCAATCGGTGGTATTACTGGAATAGCAGGGTTGAAATTAATACAACCTTGCCGTTTGTCGATTTCCATTGGTTCTGATTCAGACAGAACATACAGTTTAGTCGCAATAGAAGCATGAGTGGATAAGACTTCCATTTTGGATCCAGATTTCAAAACTCGACTGGTGACATCATTTGTGTTCTTTATCAGTTTCACTTTAAACGCTAAATTGGATCGTTTTGATACCAATTCTTCCATTCTCTTCACTTTAATCTGATCTATTTCATCCTCAAATTCTTTCACCGTTTTCTTTATAAGCTCAATATATTCATGTTCAATCTTTCTTAATTTTTCTTTGGCAATTTGAGAATTAACTTCCAAATCTTTTCCAACAATTTCATTAGCTGATACAGCTTTTTGAAATTTCCTCAAAGTTTCTGCACTTTTCTGCAACAAATTGCTAAGATTTTGCGATTGGTGCTCAGCAGCTTTTTCTAATGTGATTCGATCATGTTCAGGGGAGCATACCTTTAAGATGACGCAATCTTGACAGATAGCTCTGTTTTCATCCTCGCAATAATATTTATATGGTTCATCATGATCTGGACATATGTTTTCAACTTCAGAATATATATCTATGTCCCCCGCTAGTATGTCATCCATGAGAACAATGCGGTGATTTTTCATAGCTTTGAGCTTCTTGTGAGAAGCATAGCACGAGTCGCATAGGTACTCTTTGCAGTCCATACATCTTACTACGGCTGTGTTATCAGGAACGTTGCAATTACTGCAGGTGGTATCAGGGCTGGGAATGTGATTCTGAAAAAGACAACAAAAATATATAAATGAGTAATAATTATGGCACAGTTATCCACGCTGTTAGAGGTTATGGCACAGGTTATTATGATTCAGTTCATAGCTACCCAATGCACGTGGTTAAACTAAGAAGTAAAAGTTCACCAACGGTTATATCCCAGTCTGCAGTGATCCTTCATACAGAAGCAGGCACAAAATCATCATAAAGAATGGACTATAATTTTATGGAGGACATGTTATTTCCATGCATGATGGATAGACTCAGTTGGCTACAGCAGGACTTGAACTTGTTTCAATAGACTGAATTACAAAATGTTTTTTTTTCACAATTATATTCAAATATGAGCCCTTTCTGTCTTGAGATTGGATATTAATTTATGATAACAAATAGACAGTTTGGAGATAAAATAGGACCAGGCAATACAATACAGAAGACAACAACTGCTTTTGTTTTTCTCCTGTCATAAGCATTTTTGTTACTTTGCAAAGCAGAGTCCAGGTTTTTGCTATTCAGAAACTAGTTATGTATGTTAAAATCCCTTAAGTCATATGCTTACTACACATCATAGATACACTTGGCCCAATTTCAAGAAGGCCTACTATGACAAGATGTTCTTTTCTACTATGTTGTATACATACATTCATTCAATACCAACCACACAATTGTTTCTGTATAATCATTTACCTTTTGAGTCATGTCTACTGTCTGTTGCAAGTTGCTAACAATAAAATACACAGGTAGCTCCTTCACACCCTGTTTGGATATCTTGACTTCCTTTCGACAGCTAGGACATGACAGAGATCTGCGATCCCTACCAGATCCAGCACACTGTTCCAGACACTCCCGACAAAACCCGTGCTGGCAAGGCAGGACTCTAGGGTCACGATATGTCTCCAAACAAATGCCACAATTCAGAAAGTTTGTTTTGATCCTCTCAGCTAGTGTGTTTTCCATGTTAGAGAGTAGCCAGTAACATAGTAGACTGTGTGGATCGCTATAAATATTCTGTTATGGTTGCCAACTGTTATTAAGTGTTTCCTGTTTTGAAGAGTGTGTATCGGAATATTAATAGAACTTAGTTAAAATGATAAAGGTCATGACCTTTTTCCCAGGGTTGTCATAATTGTAGAGCTACTGGATGTGTGTAAAATTACTGTTTGATATGACTTACGATTTGCATGGGAGGTAGTTAGGCTTCTGCCTTAGAGACCCCATATCTTTCTATGTCTTTGTTCCATGTGAGAATCAAGTGCTTTCTTGAACTGAGATATTGTCTTTACATTTACAACAGCTGTTGGTAGATAGTTCCAGTCGTTGATGACACGTTGCGAGGAAAAGTATGAATTAATGTTGAGTGAATAAGTAAGAAAATCACTTCTATTAATTACTGGATATCTTTTAATTGTGCAAAAGCAAGTAAAACTTGCTTGTATTGTTGGGATACCAATAATAATTGCTCAACTATAGGTATTTACTTGAAGTTTTATCTTAAACATCTTGCTGGGTAATATTTTAAACAGGAAAAATAATTGTGATCATGGCTTTTATCTTTTCAGGCTGCAATCATACTATTTGGGTATACAGCGCAAGATTTTAATTTGGGCACACGTATAGATTCAATCGAACACATGATTTTGATGCTACCGGGTCACAAAAAAGATTGCACTATTTAAAAACAAAACATGTAGCTCGCCGTGCCTGTATAAAGTATAGCCGTCGAATAGCAAATACGGTACACCATTTACTTCTATGTGATCGCAGCCTTATGTATATATATCTCACAAATACAGTTGCTACAACTAGAATTTGATACTATACCAGAAGGAGGGGGTTACTTCCAAGTATGTACCAGCAAGCTCCACAGGGTTAGTTTTAACAAAAAATTTGTAACATGGATGCCATTTTCCAAACAAAAGAAAAAAAAAACAGCACATACCCATCAAAACCAAAGTTGAGCACTTCTAGATCCAATACCTTGAGCATACCGCTAGAAACCATGGATTTATTATTAACACCATCTCAACATTTTATGTATTTTCAGATCTTGCGTTCAGCTTGTATGTGGTCAGCTGGTACGAGTGCAACAGAAGATTCCATCATGCAGGCCTATCTCAAAGTCATCAGAGAGGCTAAGCACTACCTGTACATAGAGGTAAGCAAGTTGTTAAAATTGTGGTTGAGAAAAAAAAAATGTAGTCCATTGTATAAATACATTAATATAGGATGGAAGAAAAAGGCTGATTTTTAATATGTGACCTGTCATATCGAAGGGTATCTTAAGGTAGGCATATTAAATTACGAGGTACGGGCCATTGAAGCTGAGCATAGTTATTGTTGAATTTCTTATTTTCATAAGAAACATTACACTTGAAGTGTATTATATCATATTAGGCTCCAACCCTGGGGGGCCACTCAAGTATAATGCTGCAGGCCTAGCGTGACCAACAAAAAGGTGAATTAGGGTTGTTTTTTAGGACAAAAGGGTGTATCATGTGACACCTTTTAGGGTATCAAAAACAGCCGTTTTAGTTAAAATAGAGTACTTTTTCATATCCTAGTGTTAAAACGGTAACGGCAAATTACCAATTTATGGTGTGAATGGGTGAAAAAGGGTATAATTTGGCTTCAGAAACAATTACCCGTTAGGGGGTGTTTTGAAAAACTGTGGTCACGCTATGCCTGCAACATTATACTTGAGTGCCCCCAGGCTCCAACATCCAAAACATAAGAAAAATGTGTTAAAAACTAAGATGAAAATCCACTCTCCATTCAAGTTTTACTCAGTACAAAAACTTTTAACTAAATTTTCTCATAATCAACCTGATACCAATTTGGATGTAACTTTGCAATCGAACATCCAATAACATAATATAATCTTTCAGATGGCACCAAACAATAAATTTTGATTTTGGGACCCTTAAGGCTGGGGTAGACCTTCAACTAGCATGAATGGTTTTTGTACTCTTAACTCTCAAACTAATT
>JXSR01S005239.1:9858-23247 GCA_000969725.1 Ophiothrix spiculata
TTATTGCTTTCTTACATGGATTTCAACAATTGCGCTTTTGTCAGATCTTTACAAATTAGATTTCTTCACTTCTGACCTGTTGTGTGTTTATCTTTCACCCTCAGGAAAATTGAGTAAATATATTAGATTTACACATCTCACATTTTATTTACCAAGAAGCATTTGACATTTTATGTATATATGCTACTTGAATGAAAATGGTACAGTGAGGTGATTTAAAAACGCTGTCATGTTTGACTTTTAGTTATTTCCTTGTATACAGAAAATGCAAAGTCTCACATTCATCCCAAAAAACGATGTTGCATTCAGTTGTTAAGTTCATTGCCCGTTGCACAGTATAAGGATTTGAGCAGTAAATAGCAAGATATTCAAATATTCATCCTCACATCTTGCGAGTGATAGAATGGATTCACAAGTTTGTCATATCAGGTTTAACCACTAAAGATTCAGTTATGATGAAAAAGCTAAATAATCTCATCTGTGGAAACACTTCAAATGCCATCATTCAAAACAGGAAGGCTTTGAATCATGATTAGGTTTCATTTTCTCAAGTTGAGTGTTTGGAAATCACATGGAAAAGATAGTTTTGTATAAACAAAGTAATATATAAGGAACAAGGCAAAATGATCCTTCAAAACAGCCGCATGAAGATGTGCTTTTTTGGTTGAGTATCTAGAGGATGACCTAATATATTAGATAATGACACTTTTTGATTGGATGAATTTTTAATAAAATTATAAATTTGTGCAGGATGCCTTGTGGTTATTGTTGTGGAGTCAAAGTCAAATTTTTCATATTTTATATCAAAATATTTTTTGTTCAAAACTTGTTGATAAATCCAAGTGATTAACTTCTTCAAGCCAAAGCAAAAGAGCAGCAGACTGGCAGCCAAGAGGCAGACTGGCAATTAGAAGATTACCGTACTGCAATATAGGTATAATAAATATTTTATTATATTAAATTGATCTACAGTATTAAATTTCATAAGAATTGAATTAAGTGGAATTTTCAAATTTTCATTTGGCAAAATTATTCGACTTGATATCGACAGTGTCTCATTCTTACAATAAGAAAGTGAAAATGCAACGTTAACCTTGGCGTGCCACAATGTCTGGTCAACTCAATATGGAGATGAAAATTTGATATCCTAGACAGACCTCAAGAATAGCCTTTGCTGTTAAAGTGATGGACATATTATTCAATGGGCAGTGTTTACCAAGAGCAATTGGATATCATTGTGACATCTGAGAGCAGGCAGGCATCTATGGCTGTATTATTGTGATGTGTCTTGGTGCTTGTCATTTGTTGGTAATTGAATATATGAGGTGCCAGTGTCATTAAAAGTGGCAGTGAGGATGGATATTATGCTCTTACAATGAAAAGCTGATATGAAGTTGATTGAATTAAGAAGGAAAAAGACAGAATAAATGTCTTTATTAAAGGTGCAGGTTGTGTAACATTTGTTGCTTTAAGTATATAGAATCATTCTGTTTGAAAAATAAATTGAGTGCCCATTCTTAACACTTGTTAGGAGGGTGAGGTGCTTACAATTTTTGACCCCTTCTAAGGGGAGTGGAGCTTTTAATATTTTTTCCAGTAAATATTGATGTTGTCGTGAACCTCAAAAAGAAATTACACAGTCTATACTTTGTTTGAGTAACATTATCAACAAATTAGAAATGTGCATGTTTTCAAAAATAATTGAAAAATGTTGATTATGTACTTAGGCCATTTAAAAAAATAGTTTGTCTCAAAGCTCTCCTCTCTTATAATGCGAAATGCGGTTTTATTTTTATTTATTTTTTTCCTTTTAGATTTTTTTTTCGTGTGTGACAGAAGTCATGAGTGCTATTCTAAATAGAAAAGAGTTCCATATGTACTTCCTCATATATTTACATGTCAGATACAAAATTAATGTTAAGATTGGCCTTTTTTAAAATAAAAAACAGAATAAAGAACCAATTTAATTAGAAATTTTATGTTGCAAGTAAATATAAAAGGACTTCATATGGAATTTTTGCCAATTATGAAGAATATTTTTACAAAAAAATTAAAAACAGCAAAAAAAATATTTTTTTTGACTTTTTGAAAAACTAACGCGCACACTAAAACTAAGGCGCGCGGGAGCTTTGAGACAAACAATTAATTTTATTTAGCCTTAGCTACTGCTATTCATCTTTGAATATTGGTCTATTCTGTATAAATGAATGTGTGCATGATCCAAGTGCTGATGAGATAGTCACTTGATTTGTTTCATGTTTACTGAAGTATCATTGCCGTAAATCAAATCAGACTGGAAATGTCACCAGTCAACAGTATCACATGACATCCGATGCCAACTTGAATCAGGAGAGTAACTTGAGATACAAAACCAAATGAGTTAGGAAACTTACTGTTGTTGTGAATGTAGCTTCTGCTCAATTTTCATATATTTTTTGGGGGGGTTACTTACATTGACATGGTATATGTATATGTGCCTGCCTTTTGGTGATTTTTCCAGGATTTTGGTATATCAATGGGGTGTTTTTCATCTCAGATGAAAGCACCCAATTTTCAAAAATTGGGTGCTTTTGGGACAATTTGCAAAAAAAGCACCCAATTTTCAAAAATTGGGTGCTTTTCCATTAAAATTGGTATACTGATGGGTGGGTTTTTGAGCCAAAAATAGGTATAGAGATGGTCAGTTTTTTTGAGTCTGGCAGGCACATACAAAAATTTTTGAAGAACACCCCCCCCCCCGGGTATTTTTGTGTACTGTGCCCTTTACAATGGATAATAACAAGATATTTTTTCCAAGAAATCTGTGATGACTTTTAATCTCCGTGCTGGAGATGTGTTGAATTCTTATCTGTTTTGTCCAAGCAATTTCCTTATTGTATGATAATCTTTTCATAAAATGAAGTGAGAAACTTGATAACTTTTACTTTGACTTGTAGTTCTATTTTAGCACACTGCTATACAGAGTAGAGCCACACTTGACAATGCCGCATGTCTATGCATGAAGCAGGTGACAAAAATGTCATAGATCGTGTCAAAATGTTGAAAAATGATGCACCGACGATCCGACGTGAGTTCATGTTTTACTGAAGTAGGTTGTGCTCAAGTGGTCATTTAAACTTGAGCTAAAAATTGAACTGAAAATTATCTGAGTTTAGAAAAAAATTGTGATTTTGCAATATTGCTTTGGGGATGTTACTTCATCTGAAGGTGATATGTAGGCTGTAGCAATTTAAGAATATAGTCAATTTCACAACTTTCAAGGGAACATGTTGACCTTGCAATCGAAATGACATCACCCCCCCCCCCCCCCCCCCCCATTGCTGTACTGAATGTCCCTAAATGTGAATTTATTGCTGAAGTGTGATCCAACCAGTGCAGCCATGCCGCCACATCCAGGCTAGAGTTCACAGGCCCATGGGTCTTTTTACACATTACATCACAAGATCTAGTGCGAGATTTTGTACCTAGAGGCTCCTAGAGGTATTTTCTTCTCACATTGAAGATTTTTGAATTGCCTTCAGAAAAATACCGATCATCAATATTTTCATATACTATTGGTCAAAGATTGTTTTATAAAAGCAAATTCAAAATCGTGAAGATGTTGGATTGAATGACATTAATAATATTGTATAAGATACTAGCCTAAACTCCAAGAATAAAGTATTATATACTGTATATTAAAGTAAAGTAAATGCTGTTAGAAACTGCTTATCCACATTAAAAAAAAAACTGTGTGGTAAACAGGATTTCATTAGAGGGCCTGATATGTTGACTTTAGCAAAGTCTTGAATTTGCATATGATTAAGACTTTTCTGAAGCTGAAATATCAGGCCCTCTAATCTAATCATATACAATTTATACAATATTGAAATATTGTATATAACTTTAAGGTACTTACAGAGAAACTTCAAAAGAAAAGAACTTATTAAAACATTTTATTCTTCGAAAAAAACAATAATGTTCTAAAAAATGGCAAAATCTGATAGTAGAAAACTTATATTTTCAAACAAAATTCATTGATGTTACAATCATGTTAAGGCTATCTAGCTTCATAAAGCTAGATAGATTATCAGAAATTTGATAAAACTTGTCTAGATGACAAAGTCTCATAACCGTAAACCAAGATTTCCTTCAAAATTGAAATGACACACCCACATGTTTCTAATTGTTTTGTTGTTATTCAATAATGAAATGTTACAATTTGAATCTTTTGAGTTCTATTAGCAATAATGCTAATCTATAAGTCTATATCATTCATATCCTTGTCTTAAACATCACCATTACATGGTGTTACGGTGTAAAACTTCTAGCACGAAACAAGTTACGTATAAGAGTTTGTGCGAGAACATCCCACAATGCACTCTGATAATGTTCTTTCTGTGAAAAATGTGGAATATCAGATCATCAGTAGATCTGGTGCAACTAAACATAGCGATATTTTCAAGAATGGAAAATTCTTTCTTTTGATTTCATTGTGAATATATTTGGGGGAAAAAAAGGCTTATGGTCAAATATTGTGAAAATGGCAGCCAATGAAGCTTACACTGATATACTGCAATGTATGATGGGAAGGTATGAAACCAAAGTGTAGGGTTTATTCAGGTGTGAGTGATGAGTAGCAATTGATGAGATCAGATGGATTTGTAGCGCCGGTGACAGGTTAACTCGCTTGGGATTTGACACTATCATAGCCCAGAACGACGATGATACAGACATTGACGGCGCTACTATTACACGAACATGTTCAGTCGGAGATGCTCCTGATTACTAAATAGTGCATTGGGGAATGGTGTAACGATAGAAAAAGGGAACGAAATAAAGTGAGTTGGAGGGGATTTTCAAGTCATTAGGGATGGAGGACTATTGAAGGAAGTTAATGGAAATACAATGATTTTATTTGGGAGATTGATTGACTGTAAATTGAGGTTTTATGAAAGAGCGTGATAGTGAGAGAACTGATTCATATCAGAGATGCTTACAAAGGGAACATTGTGGGGGAGTTGAATGCACATTTATATTTTGCATTTGTTTGGATTAGCAACTGAATTCTATGGAGAGTCTTAGTTTCAAGATATTTTGCATTTATGGAAACTATATAGTTTTTCAGAACGGTGACAAAATCATCTATCAATATTGATGTTTTGGGATGGAATGAGTGGGACAAAAAAGGATTTTTTTCTTAATAAATAAGACATGCTAATTTTTTACAGAAGTAGATATTGTAAATTAATGACAGGTTGGAATTAAATATGAATTATGAAAAAATGTATTAGAGATGATATTCATTAAAGAAATTATCTTTTGTTATTACCTCAACTACCCCCGGGAACTACCCCCACCCCTGGATAAAAACCAAAAACATGACTTTCATGTAAGCTTGTGTGATTTCACCTGATCCAAATGGGCCCCATAATGTTGGATCTATTGTACACTGCCATCTTAATGATCTCAAATGAACCTCAAATACTTTGTCTTTGACATTACGCTTGCAAAACTATTTTAAGTTCAAGCTTGGAGGCTCATGAAATCAGAAACTCGCATTGAGAGAAAAAAAACAGGCAAGATTTTTGTTATGCTTTGCACATCTCATGAACATTATTTGAGAATGGAAGACGCATATTGTAAACGGGAATATTTTTCGCCAGTAGAATTTTTCGCAAAACACAACAATCACGATGTTTTCCACACGTGTTCAAATTTGTGTTTTTAAGACGCTTATTGTAAACTTGAATATTTTCATCAGCAGAATTTTTTGCAAAACGCAACAATCACGACATTTCCATGCGTGTTAAAATTTGTGTTTTTAAGCTTCATTATATTGACCTACACACAAAATGAACATATTCGCGAGGTGGTATATTCACGGTTAGATGATGAATCACGAAAATTAAACCATTGCGAAAATAATCCTGTTTACAGTAATAGAAAACGATCTTGATAGTATAAAGATAGCAGTGATTTTGAACTTGTCTTGGTTGTTTTTATTAAGATGGGCAACATCAGCTAACCAGAAGCTAACAAAGTTGCACGAAAAATGACTGATAGTCGCATGAAATCTCATTTCTAGTAATTCCTTTATAAAAATATGACAGGCTGGCAGATTTTGTTGTACCTTGCACATCCTCCATCCTGATTTATGCATATTGTAAAGTAAGCAGGAGGACTTGATGAGAATACTAAATTCATACCTGGCAAGCACCAATATTAAACTATAGGCACTTAATTTCTGATGTGAGCTGAATATCACACTCATGGGGTTCCGATCTAGGTTGCCCGCAATCAAAACGTGACAATTTTAGCATGTTTGAATCATGTTGCTTGGCTGGTTCAGCTATTTTGACTTTTAGTTTTTCAAATGATTAATTTGAGGTTTTTATTGATGTACGGCTTCATACATTTTGATTGTGAGGTAAGGCATTGTACTTTTTGATTGCATATGAGTGATGCTTCATCTAGGAGAAAATTTTTATATTGGCCAAATGAAATAAGGACTTAATGAATTAATAAACTCTGGACAGGGTTTTCTCAACACGGTATTGCTATATCATAAAAACACAAAAATGAAAGAAAAACAGATAAGAAGTGGGACTATTTGCACCCTAAAAATTTGGATTGCGCGACACTGGTGTCACGCCTGTACCGATACTGCATGAGTGAGTAGTGGCCCGCTCTGTATTCTTGTCGCGCACTACAAAAATTAACTTGACTACAATGAAATACGCATCTTATATTTGTCCGCTAAATTGTGTGTATGTTACAATAGCTTTTGGCTGACTGGATAACCACATGCTTGGTCAAAGTACCTGAGTATGAGTAAAACGTTTGAAAATATAAGTCATGCTTTGATACTTTTTTATTTGAAAAGGGCTATATTTTGGAAATATGTAATGTATAGTTCACTTTCAAGTTTCAAAAAAGAAGGGTACTTAGAGTTGTCCATAAATGCCATCAAATAAATAATACCAACATGTTATACTTCTATCTTCTGATGATAGTAATGTTGAGACCCTAAATGATTTAATATCTGATGCTATGCCTGCTTGACCAGAAGATGGGTTACAAGCTGTCAATAACGTTGTCAAGCAGCTCGCATCCAACTAAATGACAAGAAGCGACAAATTACCCAGCCAGTGCTCTTTGACTGCCGGCCTGTCAGAGCATGTGTTTACCTTTTAGCCTGATACTATGATACCGTGTCAAGATTCATTAAGAACATCACAAAAGAATTTGGAAAAGGTAACTCAAAATCACATGTAAAGAGAAAGCATTGGAAAGACTAAGAATAATTTTAGGTCTTACTAAAAGTTAATTAGATTTGATCTTCAGAAAGACACTTCGTAAAATTATTTTTATCAGTTTTCCTTGTAAATATATGTCACCCTTTTAACAATTTTGGTTGATTTTCAATTGTTCAGTTTTGGAACTTATTATTATTTTTCAAGCATAACTAACTTTTCTTAGTCCGAGTTTGAAAGACCAGATTGAACTTTTCTGTGCATACGGACACCTGGTACAGACTTTCTGGTAAATGGTGTGTTTTCTTTTTAACACTGTTATTCTTTTTACGGTATCCTGTAAAAATGAAAGAAATAGAAACATTTAAAAAGTGTTTCTTTTTACTTACTGTAATAAAGCTTACAGTAACAAGTGCAATTAAGGAGTGTTGTACTGCTAGAATCAAAATTATGTATGTAGAAGAAGACATTGAAACTTAATTCCAAGATATGCTTTACTCTCTAAAAATTGTGATCCTTCAAATGCAAGTCTGACATTGCACTTCCAAGTATTTTTTGTAACATAATGTACTCAAATATTTACCTTGAAAATACTGTGAGAGTATCAATGATTGTTCAGCAATGTAAATGTTCTTGTCATTGATCACCTCTAGTGCCAGACTTTGTCAAATATTTATATATAAAAAAGAAATTTAGTTGAGTTATTTTACTGCAAAGTTTCCTGAATCATGTTTTTAACCATTTTGTTGAAATTGAAACTATTGCTGAAAGGAAACTTTAATGTGTATAGATTTTTGTTGAAGTAGTCTTTAGGGTATCTGGTATGTTTTCTGCATTGATTTTGAGGATGTTTTCAGAATTCAATTTCAATTAAGCTTACTGTTGTCTTTGTGACTCATATAAGTTTGCCATAACTTTACAAAAAACAATGTTATTGCACGTCAAATTCTCAAGCTGTATTGAAGTTAATTAAGAATTTCATCAGAAAATTCCAATAAGGAAACTCACGTTTTCCAGACAGTTTCGACAGTCCTTTCTGATGTCTTCCTCAGTGGATTGTGGTGATGGTGGCTGATCCTATCAGATGATGTCCTCTGGATCAGCTGGTTGTACAAGTGACTTAGGTGGAATGCCCCCTCGTCGCTGTTCATTAGGTTATCTCTTATGTTTGCGCCTGCCTTTCTGTCTAGCTGATTTAGAAGACGTCATCTGCCGATGAAGTCACAAAATGTGGTCCGACTGGATCAGCTACCATCACCACAATCCACTGAGGAAGACAGCAGATAAAGTTTCTAAGTACAGATCCAATTATTTTTAAGATGGTACCCACATAGAAATATTTCACTTTCTTTCAGGAAGCTTGGTCACTCTGTTCTGCTGTTGAAACCGTTTGAAAAACATGATTTTCCTTATTTAAATTTTCTGATGAAATTCTTAATTTAAAAAATAAATAAAAGTAAATGCTGTTAGAAACTGCTTATCCACAAAAAAGCCTGTGTAGTAAATAGAGTATGGTTAAAGGGCCTGATATTTCGATTTTAGCAAAGTCTTAATCATAGGCGTAATGACCAAATTCTTAATCATGTTTATTGATATTCCTGATGAATCTTTACAAGCAAATGTATTGAAGTTACTTTGTATAATTGTCATGAGGGGTGTTTTTGAATCAGAGGTAGTTTTGCATACTCATCTGAGTTCCTTTGCTGAAAATGAGCAATTTTTTAAATAAGTATTGCTTACACAGTAAACTTTTAAACTACAGTATGGATTTGGTTTACAGTTGAAAGGAAGTATCCTTTTCCCTTTAAAACATGATATTTTTAGCAGTTATCACCTTGAAGTTCAATATCAAGTTATGTCCGCCAGCTTAAACACTAGTCTGCCGTGGATAGTCGCAAGTCAGGCTTGAAGGAAAATAAGTTATTTTCATAAATTAAATTTGAGTAAAAAACAGCTTATTTTTCTAGAAAATCTTACGTGTTTGGTTATTTTTGCATGCTTCAGGCTTATTTGTCATTGATGCTCAAGTCAAGCTTAAAATTAACAATTATTATATTTTAGCTTCGTATTTTTCCTTTACGTCTGTCATCTTCTTATGAGCCTGAGTTGTCACAAATTAAGTTTTGAAGTCATTACATATTGTAGATTCAGCTCTAATGAAAAAAGGTCTGTTTGCTTGACATTTTTGATATCTTGAGACTTTCATTTATGTTTTAAAATGTTTTAGCCACCATTATATCAGCAGGATGAAGTTACTTTACTGACCTCAGCTCTGTATTAAAGAGGTTTTTTTAGGATGAATTCATAATGTAGAATTCAGCTTTTCCTTTAATGCCTTATAGAACGATCTATTTTCTATGGTTAGACTCTCACTTGCATAGTAAATAATTATGGGTTAATCAATTAATTTAATTATTACACCTTCCCTAAAGACATCATGGTATTCCCGATTTTGTAGTCAGGGGTTGGGGAAATGAAATGAGGACCCCCTTGAAGTTGGGATAAATTCCTCGGCTTTTAATACAAAATAAGTATCCATATGCCTTATTGAGATATCAAGAGTGTATTTAGATAGAAGCAAATTGCAGTTTAGGTGCATGCAACCATGGGAAGGAGAAGGATTTTTTAATTCAGCCTATATTTACCTATTGCTATATTAAAAAAGCTATATTCTGCATTTTAAGGTTTGTTTATTAAGACTACGTTGTAGTGCTTCTGTTCTGCTTGAGGCTGGAATAATTCTGCACAATCAATTCATCTCAGGTCTAATTTCAAGCCTCACAATCACATCCATAGCAATAGTTAAGGCTTCATAGTACGCATCCTACATCTCCGTCAAAACCAGAGATTTTATAGATTTGTTAAATGAAAGCTTAGCTGTCTATTTATAGGGTTATTCCGGAGGTAAGCTTTGGATTATTGCCTTTACAACAGACCAACTAAATTATGTATGCCAGTTCACAGAGACGAGAGTCAATTTATTTGCACAAATCTATGCTGGTCAGTGAACTTTGCCATGAGTTATTGTGTTAAGTTAGCTTATAAGTGTGAATTGGTAGGTTGTTGGTGGTATCAATGACAGAGATAGAATCTCTCGGTTGTATTGAGGCTAAAAGAAGGAATTGTATTAAAGGATTCGGAGCCTTGGGTTTAACATTACTTATTCATTGCTTGCCTGCTAGGAACTCTATCAAAACTACTGCCAGATATCCTCATGTCAAGGGCATAGTTTAGCAGTGTTTAATTCAAACCTTACAGCATTTACTTTAGCATTTTCGAGTATAATTTCATTACGGGTCAACTGTTTTAGGAGGAAAGTAACCACTTTTGTGTCTTTTTTCAGGGTGTACCGTGTTATCAAAACAAAGTGAAATTTTGCAAAGTTATTATTTTCAAGTGAAAGAAAAAAATTCTTTAGGCTGATTGCCAAGGATAATACAAGAAAGCTTCTACACATATTAGCTGGGGGTTCCATTGGGTTCAAAATCTTCACTTGAAACTCACAAATTATCACTCAAAAATCTTCACTCAATACTCAAAAATCTGTACTCAAAACTCAAAATGTGTAACTCGAAACTTAGAAATCTTTACTTGAAACTGAAATTTGTCACCCTAAACTTAAATTCCTTTACTCAAACTTAGAAATTTGTCACTCTAGACACAAAAATAAGAAACGCACAAAATATCATGATTGTTGTGTTAAAACGATGAAGATTGTCTTGTTTTTTGATAAGAGGTCATTTTGAAATTCTAATTCGACTGTAATGAGATGGATGGTGGCTTGTCCAACAACATTTGTACGGGAGCCGAGAATAGTATGTGGTGGCTTTAGAAAAAAGTGACCTCATCTACTTGCTTTAATGAAAATATATATTGTGCCTGAGGCAAGAGTTGGCTTTTTGATCAGAAAATCAGGATGTAATCATTTTGTATAGAATTTGTTTTGCCATTTTGGTTGTTGAACTTTAAATGCTAAATGCAAGGTGTTGCAATTGGCTAGGACTGTAATAAGTTAGGATCAACACTGCTTTGCAGTTTTAATAACAAACCCATATGCAGACAAATATTTAAGTGTTTGTTCAAGAGAATTTTTTTCTTTTTCATTTAATTATAATATTATGCAATGAATATAATCAGGCCTATTTATTCTTGTCTCGTTATCATGATTATCTGAAACATATACTTGTACAGAAATTAGGCCTATTCTTGGCACTTTAAATTATCAAACCTTTCAATTTCTGTGGTTTTTTTTGTCCATTCTTGACCATTTATATTATCAACCCTCCAAATTTTGTAGTTTTATTGTCCATCCTTGGTCATTTTAATTACAAATCTCCCTACATCCTATACTACATTCCTGAACCAGCTTGTGTTCCAAGCTAGAACTAGTATCGTTCCCCTGATCTCCCCTCCCACGGACCCAGCAATGAATCCGGGCAGCTGCCCGGGCGAAAGTTTTCTGTTTTCACTGGGATTTTAGTTGATTCAGAGAGTACCAGACATGGTATAGGCCAAGAGAAGAGTTCAACGTCGGCGGATTAGCCTTTTCGGGATTTCCAATCTCTTATACAGAAACTCAAATATCGCTAATTTGTTCCATTGAAATACAGTGCGTTTTTGTCAAAATTGGCCAACTTCAGAAGCTCACTGTGGTTGTAATCGGAGTACAATTAAGGTTTGAGACACATACCCATAAGGAGATAAATGTTCCTAACATTATTTTATCACAGGTTTCCTAAGTGTACTCCTAATAAACACAGAAGGATCATCCGAAGATACCTATCTTTCGCTATCGGGGTATGGCTACCGCGCGAAGTGTACCGTATTACCGTAAATTAGCAAATGCCAGTAGCACATGTCTTATTTAATTTTTTTTAAATGAAAAAAAAAGGAGAATTGAATCATAGAGAGTGACAAGTCAAAGAAAATGATTGGATCTAATTGAAATAAAAAGAAAAGAAAAGAAGAAAAAAAAATATAAATAAGTTGCAGCAAGCAAGAATCGAACCTGTGATTCCACGGTGACAGGCAAGATATTTACCACTACACCACACGACTTGTCGACAAATATCCGGTGAATTTAAGTACTTAAACAAACGTGTATTGCGCAAGGCGAAATCTACACAAAATTATTACGAATTGGAAATCAAAATCGGGGAAATTCTGTTTTTTCTGTTATATTTAGGTAAATGATATTATTTACAAAATATATGGGCTATTTAGGAAGAGTTTGAAGAAAAAATTAGAGCAAAATGGGTTTGCAAATCATGCGCAGAGGTTCATGGGCCGACGTTGATCTCTTCTCTTGTATAGGCCTACACTAAATTGAACTATATTGAGAGCCCAAAACAAGGGCTAGTTCCAAGCACCAGTCAGCTTATCAGCCCACCAACACTACTTCCAAAGCCCTGATTCTAGGGGTTTCCTGTGTATTCCCAACCAGCACACCTCCGTCCTAGAGAAGATATTGTGTGTATCCCATAATGCATTGCTTCCCATAGGAAATTTTGTACTGGAAATCATGTGAGTAGTTAATAATGAAACATGCCCAAAATGCAAGTTTATAACAATTTACTTTGATTCATGGGCATTTCAACAGTCACTACTTACATAATTTCCTATACAAACAATCCCATAGGAAGCAATGCATGATGGGATATACACAGTATCTTCTCTTCCTCCGTCCAGCATACCTCCGGCCATATGCATCACCAATGGACTCCTAGCCCCCTACTTACTATTCACCTTGTAGGCAGATGTCCTAGAGAGCAGAATTCCGGTTATTTCAAGATGAACATCTCCAATTGGAGCTATACTATGCTGATTCTCCTTGAGATCGGGCAAGGAGAGGTTAGGCTTACTGGGCCTGAAATAACAATGCTTGTAATGTGATCTGGTTAAAAGTGTTGGGTTTTTAAAATGGATATGGCTGGAATATTAAACTTGTAAAATTAATAACTTGTTAGTGATAAGATTTAGGAATGTGACAGAAAGAAATACAGGTTCATTTCAAAACATAAATTATAAATGAATAGCTTAATAGTTATAAAACCTATTGTTTGTGGATTTAATTCATGAACGTGTTGAAGGTAGCGATCAAGCAGTCGTCTCCTACGTAAGCGTACATTTTCAAGGTGAAAACGGTCCACATCTA